>PVIW01007044.1:0-77989 GCA_004026585.1 Noctilio leporinus | reverse complement strand
CAAATATGACATGATCCCTATGCTCTTCAGATTTCATATCTTGCTGCAAAGAGTTAGGTGACATGTGATTATGTGCCAATGAGAGGCATAGAAAATAAGTGTGATAGGGGAGAGAGTCAGGGAGATCCCTGTGGGCTGGGATGGTCTGAGAAGTTTTCATGGAAGCAGTGACACTTGCTATGTAGTGCATAGAGGAGGAGTAAAGTAACGGAGGCTGGAGGGAAGAAGAAGATCTAGGAGATGGCGGAAGGTCTTGAAAGTCTGACCCAAGCCATTAGAGGCAGAGCACGTGAGGGTAGGTGCCCCGAGCCCAGCCCTCACTGTCCTTGTTCACTGCTGCTGCCCAGCACGTAGTCCCACGGGGACATATTAATAACTCCTGTTGACTGGCTGCAATAGTAGCTCACATTTCTGAGCAGAATACGCGTGTTAACAGTCCCCATGGAAGCTCTTTAAGGTAAGGTATTAATTATATTTATTCTCATTTCACAGGCGAAGAAACTGAATCAGAGGGGTCAAGCAACTTGAACAGTTGTACACACAACGAGTTGGTAAGTGGTAGGAATAGGCTCTGAACCCAGGGGTGCCGTCTGCCTGGGTGAGCTGGCTATTTTAACACTATGCTAGACCACCAAGGCAGGAGGCGTGCCTTTGAACTCGCAGACCCCCAGCACCCATGACCTTGAGGTGGAAATGTAAGCTCACTCTTTCAGAGGCTACCTGGTCCATCTGCGCTTTTCCCTAAACATTAGTTGAATGACGTTAAATGAACAGCAGTTTCTTCACCAGGAAAATGGGACTGGCAAACCCTGCCCTCCTGGCCTCGCAAAGTTTTGACAAAGCTTTGAAAATTATTCAACGGGCACAAATAGGGAGACTTTCACTTTTTACATGAAATGTATAACACAATGAAGTGTTTTTGTGAGGATGATTTGAAAAGCCACCCATACTGGCTGGTCTACCCAGCGTTACACCTGGTTGCAGTCGACTCATCTAGGACAGTGTGCTGTCGCTGACCTTGCAATAGCTCCTCTCTGCGCTGCAACCACCTGCAGGTTTATGAGAGAGGGTGCAGTGTGGATAATGAGATTGGTTTGCCCTTGATCCCTTTTCCGAAAGAGAACCAAGTTTTTTCCCCAGTCTCATCTCAACCTTAACTGGCTATCACAGAGCATAAATGTGACATGTACCACTAAAATTTAACACTTAGCTTAGGAACAATCCTTAGTCTTTGTACATTCGCTTGCTTTTAAAGCCCTTTGCCCTCTTCCTGCTACCTCCGGATCCAAGAACGTGTCTCTAAAATGGCTTTATTAAGCTCACTAAAATGAAAAGCCTTGAGGCCATTGCTCGAGTGTATGGAACCAAAAACACGGGAGTAAGGTCAGGATTGTAATACCTTGAAGCAATTTCTCATGGATTCAGGTGACAGCGGAAAGAGGCCTATGGCATCATTTGACCCACCTGTCCTTATTTTGCTTACAAAGAAACTGAGGCCCAGGGAGGTTACAGGCCTTGCCCACCTCACCCAACTGTCTCGTGTATGAGAACTGCACATGGCCTTGGATGTCTAGGAGGAAAGAGGGTTCACACCAAGGCACTTCTAAGAGGAAGCTTAACATCCTGAATAGATAGGGACACAATCTAAGATGTAAAATGTGATACTTCTTGTCCTCTACCTCTGCTATTTTTTGAGTGACCTGAGCAAATCATTCAAACTCTCTGACACTCATAAGGTAGAAATAACAATGTCTGCTATAGGTTACATAATGATTTTGGAAAAAAAGTTTTCAATGTAAACGTTTTGTTTTACATAATTGCAAAGTGAATCCTGTACTGCTTAAATTGACGCTTTTTATTGGTTACATGATTATAATATACATATAACACAGTAAATAATATTCATGTTCCTTCACTGTGCAAAAAAAAAAAAAAAAAAAAGCTTATTTTCCATTGTAATTTCAGTGGAGATTTCTTTGGTTTGGCTTGCTTGGTTTATAACAGTCTTGTTCATGTATGTGTTTTATAGGTTTAGTTATTTGTGAAGAGGTTTGCATGAGTGAAGTTTCACCATGCCAGAATCCTTTTCAAACCCAGTTTATTATCTCAGCAAAATGACAACCTGATTTCCAGGTTTTTAGTGAGCCCACCATGTTTAAGATTTGGGGCTTGGGAGAAAAGCACTGAGAAGAGAATTAGAGTGGACAGGGGCCAGGCCTGGAATCCTTGCTCTTCCTGACCCTCTGAACCCCCTTTTTTTGCCTTGTTTTTACCTATGTCAGGGTCCAGAATGGGTCTCCCTAGTCTGTGCCAACCTGGCATGCAGATTATTTTGAGAAAACAATGAAAGCTTAAGAAAAGGTTCCCTGCCCCCCCCCTTCCCTGTTACCTACCTAAAGGATTTCAGATGGGAAATCTGAAATAGCATAGCAGCCACCTTAGCATGTATGAACGATGTGTGGCAGGCAGGGAGAACCCAAGCAAGTCTGCTTGTTAGGTTCCCCTGTGTGTGTCCCATTGTCTCTGGGTGGCCAAGCGTTTGTTTCCCACGTGTTTGTTCTTCCTCATCTGCCTGTGAATCGCCCACTTTCCTCTTGAAATCTCAGACCCCTGCCTCCTCCTCTCTGGTCCAAAATAGCATATACACCTCAACTGCCCAATGTGTCTTTGGGTCTCATTCGTTTGGTATCTGCATATATACATATGTAATACATTTGGTCATTTTCTCCTATCAGTCTCACTCTTGTTAATTTGATTATTAATCCAGCCAGAAAAACCTAGAGAGGTAGAAAAAATATTTCTCTGCTCCCATAACTACCTGGTTGTCTCAGCTCTTCAGTCCTTCAGGTGCCTGTCCTACACCTGTCACCTACACCATGGTGACTGTCCCCTGTGCCTGGCCTACACCTGTTGGTTTCCTTCTTTCCTCCTCAAGTTTTTATGAATACCTCTAACTTCGCTTCCCTACTGTCGTACTTATGGGAGACCTGTTTTGGCTGTCATTCTCAATTTTGACTCTCCCACCTCTAAACCTGGCCTTCAAATATGCTCTTTCTCTAGGCAGAAAAAAGATGTGGCATGAATGAGCTGCTCCCACAAAACTCAGTTATTCCATTCCTTGGGGCCCAGGGAATGTTCCTAGTTTCCTGCACAGGGAGGCAGCAGAGCATCATGATTGCAGAGCAAGGACATCCGGATTCAGGCTGCCAGCCTGTGCTACTTGCTAACCGTGTGAAACTATGCAGGGTATTTAGCTTCTCTGAAATCAGGGAGAATAATATCAGAATAATATCACCGTTTATGGAGAGTTATAACAATTTGTAAATGAAATAATCCATGTGAACCACACAACCTAACATTAACTTAACATTTAATAAAGGCAAACCATTATTATTGTTTATATTATGAATGGCTCCAAGGCATTTAAAAGGATGTTTTTTGTATCAAAAGACAATTTTTTTTTTCTTAGAGGATTAAAAATGTCTACTGGTTAGAGTTTAGAGGTCTGTACCAAAAATATTGAGCCAATGTCAATATAATTAAAAGCTTGCAAGGGTGATACTCTCAGGACAGACCTCATATGTCAATGGAAGAATTTAATAATCCGTTAATTATAGAAGATAAAATACTTATTATCAACCACAATTCCTAATGCAGGAAATCACTTAACCCCCCCCCCCCCAAAATCCACTGAGTTTCAGATATGTGAGAAGGACCCCAAAAAATAATCTGGGGAGACCCAGCTACAGCGCTAGACCCATTTGGGAATGACTGTGTAACTAATGAGCGACTGTACCTCAGTCCTGTGATTGGGAAGTTCCTGCATATCCTACACCGAGCAGGATGAGTGACTATTTCAGTGGCTGACAATTGGTAGCAGGTGGGGAGCCACAGGAGGATGGGAGGCTCAGACTGTAACCAAGATAGGAATTTCTCTTCTTTGATTGCTGGGCTCAACACCTGAAAAACAATGGCACTTTTTTTTTTTCTCTTTTAAAATTAATATATTTTATTTATTTGGCTATTACAGTTGTCCCAATTCCCCACCCTCCCTTTGCCCCCCTCCACCTAGTACCCCATTTCCTCCAGCAATGCCTGCCTTAGTTCAAGTCCATGAATCATGCATATAAGTTCTTTGGCTTCTCTATTTCCTTTGTTCTTCTTAACATCCCCTTGTCTATTCTGTAACCACCAATGTGTACTTTTTCTTTTTTCCTTTCACATCCAGAAAATTCACCATTTAATTACTGCCTTCTGTCAGCTCCTCAAATCATATTAATACAAAGTTTTCTTTTCATTATTCCAAAATGCTTACATTAATTCACTTAAAGAATTATTCTTTTAAGTAATATGAATTGCAATATTACCAAACACATGCAAAAATACACTTACACCCATACATACTTTTACACATATTTAAAGTACATACTGGATTTTGAAGAGTTAATATAAAAAAATTAAAATATGCCTATAGTTTACATGATTATTACATATTAAATAATAGGATTTAAGATATATTGTAGCAAAATTAAGCAGATTTTTTCTTCTTTAATACTTATCTTACTCTGGAATGCTATTTTTGTGAAATATACCACAGAAATGGTGTATTGCAGAACTCACTTTTGTGAAAGTTGTCCTAGAGACAGTGCCAAACCCATAGTAAAAAATGAATTTGGTTTTTGAGTCAGATCCTCCCCACTCCAATAATACAACTCAATTTTATTTTAAGCTACTGGAACTACAACTTATTCTTTTTGGAGTTTTCCATCTTAAATAGTGTATTTATTTATTTATTTATTTAGGCTGTGCACAGGTCTTACTTTCCATATCCTCTGTTTTTCCTCTACACGTGTTTTACAAGTTGAAGCTTTCAGAAATAATGGCACTTGCAGTGCTCAGCTGGTCCCCAGGGTAGAAATTATTATGTCTACTAAGTTGAGGTAAAAAATAAAAATCCCTAGGATTTAAATAATTTTGTAGAATAGTATTCTAGCTATTTTTTACACTTGTGGTTGACTTCTTATGTCATCCTAAACTAACCCCTGAACTATTTAAGAGTCTGTTGAGGTAGAGATTAGGTATGTTCACATTTCAATAATAAAGTTTACTATAGCATTAATTCCTTTTCCCAAGCATCTTCAGTTTGGGGGCCTTCATAACTGGAAATATGTATTTCCACGATTTAGTTGAAAGGAATTTCATCTAATTTACAAGCTAATATGAGAATATATATTGTCTATATATATCATATGATTCGTATTCAGATATATGAATAATATAGTTTAGTAATTTGCAACTTCCATCCAAATTGGTCTTCATTCTCAGCATCTTTTCTAACCTAAAGATCGACTGATTTCACAACACACTTATGACCAGTTGGTTGCTATTTAAAACATAAATTGCTAACAAAATCTATATATTATACACCCACAAATAAGCACATATTTTGTAACAGTGAATAAGAAAGGTAGCATGTCTTCTATGTAATATATATATCCACATTTTCTTAGGTTTTTCTTCTTCCTTAACTGCATTCAATTTTTCTGAGTTATTGCAAGTAACCTGATTTTCCCATATTGTGAAATGATTCCAATCTAAGAAAATTTAACCTGCAGTAATGCAGATACAAGTAATACACAAAATTGTACCTTATTTAGTAAAATCTATTTATAACAAGATCACTTTAAAGCATTCATAAGTTAAAGTTGGTTCTTATCCAGTCAGTTGCCCTATGTCTTTTGATTGGTGCATTTAATCCATTTACCTTTGTACCTATGTTTCTGCCTGTCTCTCTAAAACAATGGCACACTTTGATGTGTTTCCAGAAATGACTTTGGTCTCTAGTCTTGATGAAAAATATATTTTCTCGTTCTGACTCTGTTTCTGTGAGCCTACTGAAAAAGTTCATTGCATGAAAAGTCAAAGGCAAGTCTACCTCCTCAATTAGGCTATCTGGGATGCTGTGTGGAGTAAAAGTTCTATCATTTAAACTGGCCAGCAACTGTGTCTGCCCGCAACTCCCAGGGATATTTGCAGGGCACTCACCCCTTGGAAACAACTGCGTATAGCACTTTCCACAGAGCACAGAGCCCGACTTTCTCCCACAACCATTGGGATCTACAAGAGGCAAGAAAGACCATGTCAGTTGTTAGAAAATGGAGAGATATGTGGACACTGACCTCAGCATGCCTGGTTGGCAGCGCTTGAGGCCATGGAGTCACAAGAATTGGGAGAACTGCCTCAATCCAGGCAAACAAGAAACGTGTAGGTTTTGTGCAATGTATGAATAGAGACAATAGGTGAACAGGTAAGAAGATGTGGAGGTGGGAGGAAAAAGGAGGGTGAGAAGAAAGTCTGGCAATTGGGGTGATACAGGGATGGCTTTCGTTGTTGCTTATGATCTCAGTCAAGTTATTTTTGCCCATGTTTGCCTATGAATTACATATATGACACTATTTAAGTTCAGAGTAGTTTTAAGATAAACCTTTTCAAATGCTTTAATATCATCTTATTTTAACTAATGCCAATTTCTGGGATATAGCAAGAATCATTATCCCTGTTTAAAACAAAGGGTAATTGAGATTTGGTATTTTGCTCAAGGTTAAACAAAGAGAGTTATAGCTACAGATTGAGATCTCTCTTGAAGACTCTACTCTCTTGAGGGATTCTCATAAAGCTTTGTTCCATTTCAACCTTATTTGTGTTCAAAAGGCTCAGTCTACCCCTGCTCCATGGTTTTCATCTTTCAATCACATTCACCATAAGGAGGTTAGCCAAGGGACTAAGAACCCCTTGTGAGGGCCAAGATGGCCAGGAACTTGGACCTGACATTATCTATATGCACAGTTACATTTACCTGTCACCTCCATTTATGCCCATTTGGTCTTGGGTCCTAATTTTGTGTTCTGATATCTGCATGGCACAGACTGTCAGCAGTCAATGGCTGTAAACTCAGGGGTAATTTCAAGACCCTCCTGCTGAGTCCATCAACT
Organism: Noctilio leporinus; assembly: GCA_004026585.1. Lineage (NCBI taxonomy): Eukaryota > Metazoa > Chordata > Mammalia > Chiroptera > Noctilionidae > Noctilio > Noctilio leporinus. The sequence goes on along the minus strand of PVIW01007044.1, from coordinate 70,997 downwards.
CGAATAAACATTCGTCTAATCAGGAAAGTGGCACTTAGAACCACTTTGCTGACAATTAGCCAGGCAGAAGTCAACAAACATTTGCGTAATAGTGACAAGATGGCTTGTACTTTAAATTGATAATAACCTCGTCACCCACTGAACATGAGTAAACTACTCCCTATGTTATTTAGCTTTTGTCTGAAAAAAATAAGTCATTACCCATATTTTGGCCTGTGAATGCTGGACCACTTATTTAGACATTTTCCTGAAGCCCTGGGAAGGGGGTTTAACCTAATTTGTGAAATAAGGGAAGTGTACCCAATGGGATTGACCTACCAGCTCTGTGATTCTGACACCAGTCAAAAGAAAATTCACTTCTATAATGGGTTTTAACCTACATTTTTGGTTTTAAGTGCGCACGCAAAGATTTTGTGGATTAATTGCCCATTTGACTAATTTCTTGCAGGTGTTCTATGGAAGAATTAAACATGACTAGATGGCACGCTGGCACAGAACACCACTTGAAATGATAATCAGAATGCTTGGGGAAAGGATGTGAACCACAGACTGAGACCTGGAATTCTATATGGGACTCCATCTCTGAGTTCTTAATGGAAGTCAATGGGATCATAATTTGCTATGCAAATTTCTGCCTGCCAAACAGCTTTCTCAGGAGCATAATAATGTGTTGGGGGAGACAGAGCTCTGTGGGAGCTGCCTGTTTCAGCAGCTCGCTGACCTCCACTGAGCCTGAAACAAGGGCAGGTCTTTTGGGGCAGTGGGGCGGGGTGTGAGCCTGAGGCCAGCTGTAACACCGGATTTCTGCAGAAGGAAAATGGCCCTCAGTCCATCTTCTTTCATCATATGCCAGTCTCAGAAGCCTGACTGCGTAAATGAATGGACAGGTCTTCCCACTCCCTGGGTCCCTGGCAGCCTGGGTCCTGAGAGGTAGGGATGTTGCAGTAGCCCCTCTGTGGTAGTAGCTCCAGCAGATGCGTCTGGGAGTCAGCTGAAAACTGGCAGTGAGATCCATGTGTTGCCACAACCACTAGAACAGCTCTGAAATAACTGCACCTGATGTTTTAACCTCATTAATTTATGAAATGTTACTACAGTTTTAAGAAACATGAACACCTCGAATATGATTTGGAATTTTCAGAATAAATTAAACATTCATTACTATGATCAATAAGAATGTAAAATTTTATATGAAGACCACCCCCATCATGACCATCCCCAGTTCCAGAATATGTCACCCCAAAATATGTCTCTTTAGCACATGAATTATTTGAGCAGAAGGCTATCGAGAACCAATAGATGCAGGAAAAGCTCTAAACATAGAGCACGTGTTTTTCTTTTGTAAAGAAAATGTAATTTATAAAGGAAATTTCCATGTGCCAAATTTCCTTTGGGAATTTTGGAGCATTTCCTTCTCCCTACCAGGAAGAGAAGAACTCTTAATGCTTATTAATGGAGACTTAAGCCTCAATAACAAACCTTACTAAACAACCCTTGTTCATCACACTTTTCATGGTCACCTTCTCATAACTTGCCTTTCCCACTCAGAGGCTCAGAACCTCTTTTGTTTGGTGTAAGATGATATGAAAGCCAGAGTTCTACCTACCTCCTTGAGTTATTCATCACTGGGTGCTCCTCACTGATGCACCAAGCACATGTTAATAAACTTGTTTGTTTTTCTCTTGTAATCTGCCTTTTGTCAGTCTAAATTACAGGGTATAAGCCAGATAACCTAAATGGGTGGAGGAAAAAGATTATTTTTTCCTCTCCTATAGCCCACACCTGCAGAAAAATGACAGAAACTTACTATAGCTTCACCTGTGCATAGAAATAATGTGGGGCTTTTACGGGAGTGGGACAAAGAGCAGAGAAATTCTCTGAATGGCTAAAAGGTAGAGTGGGATGGCATTCACTTACACACAAGACGGTCCAGAGCCTACTTAACCTATTTACAGAAATTCTTGCTTGGTTACAATATTTTACATAATTTTAACATTTAAGTCATGTACTTGCTTTAAGGAGGTTAAATTCTTTGGCTAGCAAAGATAACAACAATATTAAATTTCCACATCTTAAAAGCACAGAAAATTGTGTAAATCTTAACTATTTGAGTATTCTGCATTGCATTTCATTTATGCTTTTATTAAGCATTTGTTGAAGGGCTTAGTACCAGCCACATTTCAAGCCACTGGGACAAATAAACATGAGTGAAATGTAGTCCTTGCCCGTAAGAAGCAGTCTAGTGAGGAAAGCATATGTCTAGGTAATATGCTTATGATGTTAAGGACTTTAGGCTTTATTTTATAGATAGGAATGGCCAGTGAAGAATTTTAGGCATGAGGGTGGTATGTGCATTTTATAAAAGTCACTGGCTGCAGTGTGGAGGTTGAGGTGGAGAGAGGAGAGGCTTGCACTGAGAAACCAATTAGGAAGTAATTGTAATGGTCAGACCTATATTCAGATACTAGCAGGGGCTTTAGAGTATAGGAGTTGCATGGAGAATTATATTAAGGTATAATTGACATTATAAAAATTGGATTCTTTAATGACAAATGTGGCTAATAGCTGGAACAAATTTGGGAGTCTTAAGTATTAGAGATTTACCTGCTGTAGATCAGTTAGTAGGTTTCTCAAAACCCTCCGAGTCATGCGCGCACCGGAATCAAAACCCCCCTTGTTATGTTCCGCATAGAGCTGAAAAAGAGCTAGACATATAAGGGGGAAAAGAAATATTCGAATTAAATTCTTGCAATGTATCTTAGAAGAGTATATGCTTTGAATTCTAAACAGTGTATTTGTGGGTACGAAGGGAAGGAAATGGAAAGTTCTTTGCTTGATTCTTTGTTTTCTATTTTGAAGGCTTCCCAAACTGGATAATTTGATAATTACTGAAAACCCAATTCCCATTTCCATCCCTTGATAATTCTTCATGTTGATGATGAAGACCAGGAGGTTGGTAATGCCCGCCTTCAGAGGAATAATAACCAGTGCTGTCTGAATAATCCTACACAAATGAATACTAAGGAGAATGACCTTGTGAATAAGTAGAAAACATAGCCCAACATCTTGAAAAATTCCAAGTCGTGCTGAGCGTATGCCGGATAAGAGTCACACAGCCAGGATACAGGGCTGAGTGAAGAAGATAATGTGTTGGAAAGTCGGACGCCATTGCATTTCAGACACAAAACTCCTGCGTCTCTTACCTCTGTACTTTGTAAGAGGGCTGTCCCCCGAGAGGGCAATCAGGGCAGCAGCTGCAGGTGCAAGCTTGACAAAACCCGTTCCTGTGCTGTGTGGCAGCGACACACAGAGATAAGAATGGGGAAGACAGGGTTACTCTTGGTGAAGTGGTTTATGAAAAACATAAATGTTAATGGATGTTTCTGACTGACATGGTATTGTAAGTTCAAGCTTTTCGTGGTCTGTTTTCCTACAGCTGAAATTTGACCGGACTGATGACTGTATTTAAATATTTCACCACCCATTTATTGGATGCCTCCTCGCTGCTAAGCAGTGTGCTAGGCACTGGGGACACAGGAGTCCACCCTGTCTCCACAGAGCCACACTTGCTTAGGACTCGCATGCCTGGAAACCAAATAACAGTGTCAAGAATCAAAAGGCATGCAGAAGGAGCAAACACTTATATATAAAAAATCACAGGCCCTCACTTAGAGCCTCACCACCCTTTGCCCCCTGGCTGTGCAGGTGTCCTACCTACAAAACAATGTATTAAAAGCAAGAGGATTATTAGGGGCAGGCAGTTGAAATCAGAAATGACAGTCAAAAGCGAAATATTTAAGGAGGCTGAAATCATGAAAAGATAACTTGGAAACTGTGTTTGCCTCTGTGAGCAGGCTTTTGGGTCACATTTCTTCTTTACTCTTTTCTGCACTTTTCAAGAGTATTATATTCACTATGAATTTCTGAAAGTCCATTCTGAAGGATGAGGCTTGCTGGGTCAGACCACATACAGTAAACAGAATGAAACGAGACAGAGGGACGGTAAGCCCCCGAGCCAGCAAATCACCAAGAAATACTCACATGGCCACACGCATGCACACACCATTGACTCTAGGGCACAATCAAGCCTTTGACATGGTCTAAACTGGTTTGTAGGTGCAATGAACTGAAAGTTTGTCCCACCTTCATTCATATGTTGAAATCTTAACCCCCTAATGAATGTGATGGAATTTGGAGGTGGGACTTTGGCAGGTGATTAGATCACAAAGACATGGCTCTCATGAGTTGGATTATGGATCTTATAAGGGAAACCTCAGAGCACTCCCTGCCCCCTTTTGCCATGAGAAGACACAGGAAGTAAATGGTCCTCTATGGACCAGGAAGCAGGTTACCACCAGGCACTGGTCAACACCTTGACCTTACACTTCCCAGCCTCGAAAACTGTGAGAAATAAATGTTTGTTGCATAAGCCACCTAGTCTATGGTGTTTTTGTTGTAGTGGCCCAAAGAGGCAAAGATAATAGGTTGCCATCTATGCACAGGTTATTCAAACTTACTCCACTTAAGAAACAAAGCAAAACAAAACAAAAACTAAAAATTGGTTACAAATAAATAAGCAAGGAAATAAGCTACAAGGGACTCAAGAAAAAAGTGTACATTTTCACAAGCATAGATGTATAATTGCCATAGTGAAGAGTGTACATGGTCTGTACTGTGGAAATGAGTTTGTATAGAAAAAAGTAATGTGAAATATTTTTCCCTGTCTGCAACCCATAAGTCATTTATATTAGTAAAGCTAATAAACATATCTTCTTCATTCCCCTCCTGAATAATACATTTGTGGAAAACAAAGAAGCCATCTTATCTATCAAAGAATAAGCAATCATTAGACAACACCAAAGGTCAATGACCAGTGGCAACAAAGCATTGCCCTTGAGGTCATAGTGTGACCTCTACATCCTCACCTGTCATACATCGCCGTAAGAAGGCTCAGAGTGAGTTGCGAGGCCCTGGGGTACACCTGTCCCGGCTCTTCCACCCTGACTCTCTGGAACAGCTCCTGGAGGGCCTGGGAAAGGTGCTTCACGGAGAGGGGGCTCTGTCTTGTTTCCCAGAAACTTTGACGAAGTAGGACATGCTGAATCTGAGAACTGTCAATCAAGTCCACTGTGGGAAGTATGTGAAAAGTTAAGTCTGATTTTCTGATGGGACCAAAAGGCTTCAAATAAAGCAAATGTCACCTAGTATTTAATAAGACTTTTTTTTTTTTTTTAATGACAGCATTTCCTTTAAAGAAAATTAGATATGGCCACTGTTTGGATACATATCTCTTATGCGTAATTCAGATGTTACTATTCTGATAGCCAATTTGATTCTGGAAAAGTGCATCTGTTAGTAAAGCATAGCTGTAACATTATTTTCAGTATAACCTCTAGGATGTTGTTTTATAGAATGAAGTTGAAAGGATAAAAAGTGAAAAACTTGAAAACTAGCCTTCCAAGGAATTTAAGACACCCTGGTGAAAGGTTGGAGAAAACATTTTTGCGTTCTTTAAGCCGGTTGAGCACATTTACTTTTCATGCTCAAATATTGTTTTTCTTGCCTGCAGCCTAGTTTTAGAAGCAAAATTGTGTGTCAAAATGCAATTGTCAGTTAAAAAAAAATCCACTGACTTTTACACAGAGCAGTTGCTGAATTTAATACCAACTCCTTAGGTCCCACCCTTGCCTCTGTAATATTTCTTTTTTTGATCTTGGTTCCATTAGTCTTATTATCTGAGCAAGGCACTAAATAAAACCAAAGCTGCTTACAAAAAATACTGGTTTATTTCCTATATATCTTTTACCACCTCCTAAACATTTTACAAGGCAATGAATATAAGGAAGAATGAAATAGAACTAACCCTATGGCTTCTTACAGATGGAGGATGACAGACAAAATTAATAAACACCCACTCGTATCATGTGAAAGATGGGCCGGCGGCGGCACCAAGGGCTGCTGGCATTTAAAATGCTTCAGCCTGTGAAAGGATAAAAACCCTGCACTTTTCTCTACCCCGTAAATCAATCTCGCAGATAAGAAATCAGGCAAGTATAATAAAAATTTTTTATTTGTTCTCTGATACTGCTTTTAAGGGGAGAGGCTAAAGCAGTGAGCAGTGGGCTCCGGGATGTGACTTTAATAAAAACCTGGCTGCAGGTGGCGGAGGCTGCCAGACCTTTTATCGTTACTCCACTGCAGAGCTTATCACCTCCGCCTGGCGGGCTGCACACGGGACGTCCGTGACTTCTGCGCCGAGTTCTGAATTACAGCAAAACAGATAATGCTGCTATCCATTCATCTCAGCCCAAGATTTACGCAGCGGCGCTGGCCAGATCCTGCTGCCTGGAACTCACAGTATGCTTCACCTCCGTATATGGGGCTGTCTTGGGTTCAAGTTTCTATTTGGATCGTTTTTCGAGGTAGAACTTTTCAACTACTGATTTCATGTTTTATTAACACTTTCCATGAGTATTCTTTATATTCGCTGTTTCTGATGCCAGGGATGATAAAAAGTGACATCCTCAAATTACATTGTTTGTACTGGGCAGTCATGATAGAGGCACATACATATATACACATTTGCTGCTCGCTTTCTTTAACGTGAGAAATTCTTTAAAATTTTTATTATTTTTAGAGAGAAGGGTAGGGCGGGAAGAAGGAAAGGAGCGGAACATCAATGTATAGTTGCCTTTCACCTGCCTTCAGCTATGGACCTGGCTGGAAACCTGGCTTGCAACCTGGTTATGAGCCCTGGCCTGGAATCTAACCAGCGACCTTTGGGTTCACAGGCCAGCACCTATCCACTGAGCCACCAGCCAGAGCAGTACATCAGTAACTTTTTAAAGTTCATTTTTTAATTCAAAAATTCCTGCTTCAAAAGACCCTTGTGAGGAAATGCAGGATGGAAAATGGATAAATACAGAGTTCTTGTTGAGGAGATGATTTTTGAGTTTTCTAGGCTTGCCTATTCTTCCTTCCCCATGTTTTATGTCCTAGAAGCACACCCAGGCACACATTGTGAAGCACAATTTGAAATTCATCGGTCTATGTAATTTATTAGGCAGAAAGCAAAATATAAAAAAACTTAACCTTTAAGAAAAAGTCATGTATCACATGTACACACACATATATCTCACAGCTTCTTTTAGGTCTGATATGCTAATGTCATTTATCATTTCACATATTGATTTTTAAAAATATAATACAGAACTTATTAGAAATCAATAACTGTAGATATACTGAATGCCTGTTTGTTTTCCACAACCAAGACCCAATTTATTTCCTGTTGGAAAATTTTTACAGGATAAATGTTTTTACAGTACCTTACTTCTTTTGTTTAGATAACAGTATAGGAAAAGAAAACTATAGCTTTCAATTATATATAAATTTAACACAAAAGAGCAGTTTGCAGGGAATTCTAGACATAGTTTTAAAATTTATGGCCCAAGGGTTATTCATCTGAACCTACTCCTGCACGTTCAGAGAGATAAGAAGTACAACTTGAAAATGAAAATCTTGTATAATGGAGGAAATTTAAAATTTCTAAACTTAAATTTATAAGTACATATTCTAAACTAACTTATTTTGTAATTGTATTTTGTTTTCTATCTTGAAAAGGAAACTTCTTTTTTTTTCAGAAAACAAATAGGAAAAACTTTTTAAAAATCTTTATCCAAAATGATTTTCTACTTCAGTCAATGAAACTACCCTTAGGCTGACCACACAGAGAGTCTTCCTCACTTTGTCTTCTGTTACAAATGAAGTTTTTGTTTTCTTTGTGCATACTCAGGATCAGATTATTTCAAGTGTTCTACTTACATTGACACATGGTTTGCACAGATTGTAATTTGAAGGCTGTTCTATAAATAGAACTCTCAGTACTATGAAGAGCATCTGTAAAGAAAACATGAAATAATGGATAAAAGACTATTTCATTAGAAAAATCCCACATGCTGGCAGGGAGTCCTAGAGATCATGTAGCTGTACTTTATTTTGCAAGTGAGGAAATGAAAGTCTAGATGGAGTTCTCTTTCCTGCCTGGGAACAAATAATAATGGTCTACAGAACCCTAGGCTCAGGGTACCATAGATTCACCTTCTGAGTCCACCAAACTAAGGAATTCATCAAAAAATTAGGATTCATCCACAAATCTGTCCACTTTTTTAATACAAAAATAAAACAGCTTTATTAAACAGATAGGATAAAACACTCAACGTAGGACATAAACTCAACTTTGTTAATATAATTACATATACGTGCATGTATTTATGCATATATATATATATATATATATATATATATAAAACAACTCAAAAGCTATCCATCTATTCACTCATTTAGCAGATATTTATTGAGCACTTACACTATGGTCCTGGCATGATTCCTGGCCCTTGAAATACAGCAGTTAACAAAACAGATAAAAATCCCTGTCACGAAAGATTAATTTCTAGTGGCATTTGCCAAACTGGTAATAGCAGAAATCTCCAAGTGCTAAATTCTTAGTGTTAGTAGTTATTTTCTCTCTACTTGTTGATATTACCTACATTTTAAATAAAAAGCATTATGTTATTTTTATAATCAAGAAGCTCTTCTTTTAAGAGCTTCTACTGCAACAATTACTCATATTTCTGAGCATTTACCAGGCACTGAATGCTTATTTGCCCATTTCACAGTGTGGAGGAAAAGAGAAAACTCTGGAGCCACTCCCAGTTCCTTTTTCCTTTAGGGAAATTAGTTTACTTTTTGGTCTTCAGTCTCTTGATAAGATAAATAGGGATTATAATACATTCTCCAAAGACATTTACATGATTTAAACAAGAAAATGTAGATAATATACTTACTAAATTACCTCTCTTACTTCTCCTGATTTCCCACAATTTAAATTTGTTTCATTGATCCTCCAAATTGGATTTTAACTCAGTTTAAGAGAGTTATAACAATCTCACCCCAGAACTTTTTGTTGCCTAAGATGGAAATGATTAGCTTTCCTATCCAGAAACAGTAACTCTAATAAAAGAATTTCATAGGCCACAGAGCTCATATGACTTTCATGATCTAGATTTAAAATTCTCAAAACTGCAAGCCTATAAACTATCGCTTGAGTTTCTATGATGTGCCAGGCCTTGCTTATAGAGAGGTTTGTAGTTAAGCCATCATAAAACTATTCATAGGTGTTGTTTTGTTCAGTAATTACACACACACACCACTCAAGACTTGAATGCACATTAGGTTCCAGGTACTATGCTGGGTCCTGAGAACATGAAGGTGAACCAGGAGTTCTCAGTGTCAAAAGAGACAAGCTCCCTGGGCTAAACATAGAGGAATGCACACTGAAGATTTTCTAGGGGAGCTGAAGTAAGAGCTGGCTCTTGAAGGAGAAGCAAGAAACTTTTGAAGAATTAAGTGGAATGAAAGGTTTGGGGAGATGAGGTCACAAATGCAGGGAAGAGCATGTGCAAAGATACAAGGGTATGAGGAAAGGATCTTGCCCTAACTTTTGATTATGGGTCTAGAGGTCAGGGTCATTAGTGTTGATCCTGGGGATGGGATAGAGATCTGGCCATTAGTGTTGGATTTGGGCAAAACCATGTCCATCTATTAGATTGTCTAAGTAGAATGCTGTAAGTGAAGAGGCAATTAAGCTAAGTTACAGAATTGCTAAAGAACATACCATTTAAGTGACAGAGGAGGAAGAGAAACCTAAGAGAAAGAATGAGAAGGGAAAGCCAATGAAACCAAAGATAACAACAGTAAAAAGGCCAAGGAAGGTGAGTTTTAGAAGGCGGAGACAAGCCAATATTTCAGTATCTGAAAGCCACAAGAAGGTCAACTATGGGCTAAATATAGTCTCTCTCTATATATATTTTTTATTATGAACTTGTTTATTGAAGGCTTTGCAAAAGCAATTTTAGTGTGGTCATGAAGGTCAAAATCAAACTACATGGGATCAACCAATAAATGTAAGGTGAAGAAAAAAACATAAAAGAGGATACTTTTCTCAAGATCTTTAATCTGAAGAAAGACGAGAGCCATGACTAGAACAACACATAAAAAAATCTAAGTTCTTTTTCAGAACAAGAGATTCCAGAATGTAAGTATGGGTCGGGGAGGAAGAGCAGGAGAAGAATGAGGCAGAGGATTCAGAAAGTGGGGATCCAAAGTGGTATTTGGTAAAACGCAGTCCTAGGTGTGGGAAAGACTGCCTGCCTGTGGCCTTCTGTTTTCTTTATGAAGCTGGGGCAAGTTCACCCAGGGTGAGTGGTGAGAAGCTGGTAGAGAACAGTTGAGGAATGGTGAAGAGCTGCAATTGTTACAAGAGGAAGTGGGAGAGGATACTAGTCACAAACTTTGGAAAGAACTGCTAAGAAACGTTGCATATATCTCCAATATATCTGATAATAAACCTCAATTAAATAAGTTGATTCACCTAAGGCTCACTTGTGGGCAAGGTTTTACATGCAAGCAAGCCTTAAGCCCAGGGCTTACTTGTATTTATTATGCTGCAGGAAAGATGTCTTGGAAAAATAAAACTATTTTCAAATTTAATATCAGCTAATTATCCACAAAGCTCAAAAAATTGGGTATAGTACGTGTGCTCTGGAAGTATTTGTGCCTATAAACACAACTCTTTAGCCTTGGCTAAGCAACATCTAAGAAAAATGAATAATGGACTGCCCTGTGGACTTTATTGGTTTAAACAGATGCAGCAGGATAATTTATGGTGACATTGCTTACTCTCTTGTTCTTGCAGCAGTGGGAGAATTTAAAGAATGAAAAGGGAATGTTTTAATGTCCATTCCTGCGTGTGTTCCAAGCTCCACGCTCTTTTTACTTCCTTGAGAGGTTTAACAGCTTCTTTGTGTTTGAGGGGCCACCCTGAAGCCAACCCCACTTAGGCCTCAATATAAAGGCCCGTCAAATGATTAATGCCGCCTATGGAAATGGGAGCATTGGAATCAACACTACACAAATTTCATGGACTAAAATCAGGGGGCAGTTTTCTTCTGAAGTAAAAAAGGGGCACTGGCCCCTCAGAAGAAAGCTGAGTGGATGCTGGGTGGCCAGCGGAAAAGGTTCCCTTTGAGAGGTTGTTTGGTACATCAGATACCACCTGGATCCCCTACAGCCTAAATCCTTAGCCTTATTGAATCTCCTGGCTCCTCAGGCCTGAGGTCTGTCCCGAAAGTATTGGGCCAATATCAATAAAACTAAAACAGTTTGTGAGGCCGATACTTTCAGGGCAGACCTTGTATACATTCTGGACTCTCCCCTGCCTTTGAAAACCAATCTTTATTTCAGCGTAGTTCCAACTATAGGTCTGTCTTTCCAGGAGGGGGGAGAGGCCTGTCTGGAGTTGAGGTGTGGGGCTGTTTCCAGGGCTGCCCTTCTTAGCAGTTCCTAAGATGAGAGAAATGGCTGCATGCTGTGACCTTGGAGACCAGACGCTAGGTCAGGCAGGGATTTCTCTGTCCGGTTTTGACAGGGAGTCCCACGTCTTCAAGTGGACCCCACAGCCAAAGACACAAATCATGGCAAGTGGTGGTCACAATGACATTTTAGACCAGATGTTCAGGATAAAATCCTTAGAGGTGTCTGTCTCAAAGGAACGGCTTCCTCTCAGACTAAACTTACTGTAAATTTCATACCAAGCAGGGACTTTATGAGTATTTTGGTTTGGAAAAGGATGTTTCTTGCCTCCGAATGTTGTGTGGTCAAGTCCTAACTGTTGCACATGTGGGTACTGAGTGCCAGGCACTGTGCTAACCATTGATCAGGTTATGGAGCTGAGCCCAGCCAGGCCCATCTGGGAGGAGTTAGGCCACACCAAAGGCCTCTCCCTGAACATATTGATTCGATGATAATTTTAAGTCGAAGTACTCACCTCAAGTGAATGTGAGCTGTGCCTAAAAGTGCCACCAAAACAAGCGATCTTGTTTGAAAACCTCCACGTGTTTTTCTTTTTTTGAACAGTTACACCCACATCAAAAACCCTACAATTTGTTCCAAATCTTTTGCTATTGAATATTTCCTTATTTGTTAAAATACTACCTTTTCAGATAAAAGTCCAAAGTTAAGAATATGGGAGAAGCCAGAGACACCTCTGCCCTGTGTGTGAAATAAAACAAATTGAGAATAAGGATAATAATCTGGAAATAATTTACAAAAGTGTAATGCCCAACATTTTTTTCTTTCTGGAATTTGGCCCATTTTTGGGCCCTGGTTCCTCTCACATGTACCAAACGAACACGGAGAATCAGCAAACTAGGGACTCAGCAGGTTCCCAGATGCTGCTCTACCATCTGGCCCATCACCCTCCTGTCAGATTCTGTTTGCAGCGTCATCTGAGGAAGTTATGCAGCATAACATGGCCAGCTGCGAACAGTGCAACGTGGAAAATGAATGTGCATCCCAGGTGATTCACCGCCAGCCCTGCTTCCTCAAGGCTCCTTTTTATTTTTCCCGCTGGTGGGAGAAAATTCAAGAAAGGAAGAAATTTCTGGACAGATCTGGCCTGAAGCTATGAACAAAGTAGTTTTAGAGGTTTAAAGAAATAGTAACACATGCTACATATGGTCTTGCTCATGGAAGCATTTTGACCAGGAAATGTGTTTCTTTTTAGATAACTCTTAATTTTGTTTTAGCCAAATCATTAGGCACGATTTTCTACAGATACTAAGAATATAATGAAAATCTCTTTCAACTGTCCACCATCTAGTTTGATGTTGCAGAAATAGATACTTTAGGCCAGTAGTTGTTAGAGTTGGTCCCAAGCAAACAGCATCAGTATTGCCTATGAACTTGCTAGACGAGCACATTCTTGGACCCCACCTGAGACCAACAGAGTCACAAGCTCCAGAGGTGAAGCCCAGAACCTGAACAAACCCCGCAGGTGATTCTGACACTAAATTTGAAAGACGTACCTTTAGGGTGAGGAAATTGGACTTTAACCAACTTATCTAGTGTTCTGTGTTAAGCTTATTAATATGAGGGTCTAAATTTGGAAAACCCAAAGATAATAGGAATTACTCATCATATTTGAGATAAATAACTTGAGTTGCCACAGAATTTTGTATAGAGCAAGTAAAGTTAACAATCGAGATTTTAGCTAGGGGCATAAGGTTGCAACTAAATCCAGCAATAAAAATGTCTAAGACCAGCTCTGGGCCTAAACTGGTGTTCAGATGTGTTAGAAGAAAGGGAAATTGCTTCTCCCATATCCATTTATCAAATATTCATATAATGACAGCTGTGAGATTTTTCTGCCCACTTTGGTCATACATATATTATGAACTTAACCCCTGACATGAAAATATCTACAGTGATTCATTTTAACCATAAATTATGAGACTAATTAAAAAAAGAACAAACCCATGTCTTGTAATTAAAATGTAATTAATATTGAGACCAAGTCTTTTGTTAAATTGTTTTGGTGCTTTGGAGACTCTTACAAAAATTTCTGTTTAGAAGAAAAAGTCTTTGAAATCACCCAATAGTTTCTTTTTCAGCCTAGCATTTGCCAAATGTCTACTCCGCTGCAATTCAGATGTCTGAAAATCCACATCTGTATCTAATTTTTTTGTTTACAAACTGTGCTCAGAAACTTGACAAAAATACTCACCTTGTTTAGCTGGGTCCATTTCAGGAATTTCTGGGAAGGGCAGATGGCAAGAGAGGGTCCTCCTGGCTGAAAACAAACCAGTATCCTAAGCAGAAAGTTTTGCGGGTGGAAGAATGGGGGTGGGGAATGAAAAGGCAACTGAAAGTCATTTCATTTCAGCTGTGGAACAAGAATGTGAGGTGTTTGGGGAGACCCTATGGTCTCTTGGGAGGATAAAAATAAGGAACATTGGGGTAGAAGCTTCTTATACTGGTCACACTTCTGGGAATTTAGAGCTGTAGCTCTGAAATGGAGAACAACCTCTGAGCTAATTAATACTGTTACTACTTGGAACTTTTGAGGCATTATAATTTTAAGGGTGAATTGGACTCTCACTTCCAAAAAATGTATTTTTACTTGAATTTTTAAAGACAAATTTGAATCTCCCAATGCTTAAATTTCTAGTACCACTATGCTAAATAATTTTGCATACTAAATTTCTGACAAACACTATCCATTTAAATACCTTGTCATGCATAAGTCTATATTTGGAATTCAGGTAGTATTTATTTTAAAAGAACAGTAAGTTACCTACCTGTTCTTTCACACTGCAATTATTGTTCAAACTCAGTATATATATATATATAGATAGATATGTTAGTTTTTAACAAAACATGGGTTATGCTGGAAAAAAATATGATACAGTTCTTAGAAAAAAGACATTTTTTAACATGAGAAGTTGAAAACTATTCTTAAAAGTCACATGATAATTACATTTAAATAGTATTCTTCCTCCTTCCAATGAGCCAATTGATAAATTATTGGACAGATAAGTAATATTTTACAAAAAGAGAAACTGAAGCCCACACTGATTACATTAGTTCTTTAAAATTATGGTAGTAATAGTGATTGCAGATTTGTCAGAACTAGGAAGGTTTCAAATATATTCAAGTAAGATTTGTTTTGAAAGTTGAATTAGGTGAAATCAGGTAAGAAGGCTTCTTGGTGTAGAAGCATGATCTTATTAAAAATAAGAACTTGTCACATGAACCAAATGTGTTAGAACTTTATCAAATAATGTCCTTACCCTCCCCCAATCTCGTCCTGAAGTCCCCAGGCAGGTGCAGAAGGATCCAGCCTCCTGTCCCATCAACAGTGCAGTAGGAGATAGCATCTCTGCCTTCACACCAGGTCCTTACCTGTCTTAGTTTCTTTGGAGAAGCATTTAGTCGAATATTCTGCTTAAGTTACTCCGCAGTTTTGGAAGAGGGAAAAGTTGAGTAATAACAGATTTCCAGGTGTGGCATTCCTAGGGAGCAATTGCTCGGATGGCCCAGCAATTGCATACAAAACAGTGACATTGAATCTACACTGTCTTCAAGGGCTTGCAGAAGCGCATGCATTAGTAATAAGAGATCTTGAATAATTTAAGGCCACTCCAACCTCTTGGTTGCAAGGGACTATTTCCGTATTAGTTTCACATGTAGGAGAGGCAAGTGAAGCATCTTCTGGGAGTTGTGGAGCGCAGCAGTTGGCATAGAGCTCAGAAAACAGAAAGGGAGCTCTGCGTCCACAGAATAACCACCCTCCTGACTATCCCCGGGAAGGGCGGCCCAGGGCTGGAATCTAATTGATTGAATTCTTTTATGAATACAGAGGTACGGCCACATATTTTTAAAGGGCACCAAACCTAATGCAAAATGATTTTATTATCTTTGAAAGAATAGGATAATAAAATATTTTTTTTTAATTTTATTGTTGTTGTATTACATCCATCCCCTTTTTGCTCCCCTCTGTCCCCCTCATAAAATAATTTTTTAACGAAGGCACATCTCCCCTTCAATTTTAAGTATAATATGAAAATATGTTCTTAAAGAAGAAGCTTGGATTAAGAAATAAGGACATTCTAATCCCAATAGGGTTAAAACAAAAAACAAAACACTTGTCACACAAACCAAACCATTAGAACTTGATCAATAATGCCTTCAGGCTGCCAAGGAAGTAGGGAGTCAATTTTAACGTGTTTTTCAATAAAAGTTCAAACCCAAAGCACAGGCATTGTGCCCCATGAGCAGCTCCTGGAGAGCTGGAGTGACTGGGGATCCGTGGTCCCAACTGATGCCCTCAAAACACTTCTAACAAATGGCCACTACTCTGCTCGGGATTGTCGCGCAATAAAAATCTGCTTTAAAAAGTGAGTACGCTATCCAAGCCTAGCCAATTCATTCGTTGTTTTTGAAGAGTATCACAGTGCTGGTTGCTTAAAAACTGAAACGTGGGACTTGAAAAAAATAAAAGTTGATCAGTCATGCGGTAAAACTGGGGTCAAGTGGTGGGAACAAAACAATTGATTGCTCTTCTCTGTATAAATTATTGATTTTCTGGGAGACGTTAGGAAGATGCAGGAAGTGGGCAGGGTTCTCTCACACGAAATGTTTACCTGAGTGCTGCAGACTCAACATTGAAATCCTATTTAGAATTTTCATATTCTGTTACATATGCATCAAGATATAACTGAGGTATCGGCCATGGGAGGTTGGACTGCTTTCCTGAATGCTGCCGTGTTGAGTGTTAAGCAGATTTCTGACATTGATTTATTATGTGGGTCAAGAATCTTGATACTAAAAATAACACAATTATAATAATACTTATGTGAATGTGGTCTCCCTCCTTCACCCAAAATATCTTACTATACAGTCCTCTGTGTGCTCAGCTTTTTACTTAAAGGAAGACCTTTCCGGCTTCTCTATGGCCCAGCAGCACTCCTCCCACTTGGGCCATTATGAAGTAAAGTACGGGTGACGTGCACATGAGCACTGTGACTCCTTCACAGTAGATCTGGTAACTGAGAAGCTGCTAAGTGACCTAGGGGGTTGGAGGTTGTGTACACAGAGTGAAGACTGTGGAAAACAGCATGATTCATGTCCCTAGGAAATGGGCAAGACGGCTTGAGATTTCATCAGGCTATTCAGAACAGCATGCACTTTGAAACTCATGAATTGCATATTTCTGGATTTTCTTTTTTCTTTTAATATTTTCAGACTGCAGGGAACTGAAACATGGGAAAGCAAAACATTGGGTGAGGGGTGACTACTGCTCTTTCCTCCCAGTGTAATTCTGTATTACATTAATGTGGGACAAATGCATGGTGGTCGGTATAGTGATAAAATCAATTTGCTCTGTTCTCCAGTGGGAGGGTCTGCTGGAGGAACCTGATCATCCTGAAGTGGTTCAGAGATGTTAGTTCATATTCATCCTGGGAAGTGCAGCCTGCTGGGGATGGGCTCATTGTTTCCTACAGTCACTAAAGAGGGGACACTCTGCCCACATCTCTCTTCCTACATCACCTATTTCAGAAGCAGCTGTTTATCTGATTGGTCAGAGCCTGACATCTACTGGGAAGGATATCTCTAACCAGCAGAGCCACTACCTTGAAAGGTGATGTGTGTTGATGGTTGTGTCCTCTGTTCCAGGTTTTCCACCTTGGTTCCTGCTGCTAAGCGACCGGCATACCTGATTCAAGGGGAATGGACCAGGAAGCTAAGTAGAGACAACATGGTTCTTTCTATATTTATTACAATACCAAATAGTTTCATAGTTGGTCTAATATGATGTTATTGTTGTTCCACAGTTGTGCCTTCAGAGTCTGTAAAAGGACGAAGAAGGAAAAGATGCAACAATTTAAAAAATGGATTAGTCACGTTTGTTTTTATACGTTTTTCTGTGTTCCCCTTTCCTTCTGTTTTCCAGATTTCTGTATTCAATATGATTCAACAGCTGTGGGAGTGTGTGTGTGTGGGGGATCCTATGAGGGAATCAAACCATAAGACGATCATTAGATATTTCCATATAACAAAATTAAATTCTGCCCTCTTTGCTGGCCTTAATCTATTTCCATTATGTTCAGTCTCTCTTGGCTCTTTTGCTTCTCATTCTGGATTTTGTTTGCAGCTGTATTGTTAGTTCCATTTCCTCTCTTGGTCCTGCTTCTCCTCTGTGCATGAATCTAATTCCCCATGGTTAGCCCCGTTCCAAAGCCCATTGTACTGTTCATTTTTGGAATGGAAGGTGCAATGGATTTGTTCATTTTATTTGATATTCTAATAAAAGTTAAGTGTAAGTGAATATCCTGATCAGTAAACCACAGAGAAATCTACATCAACCTTGTTTTCATCAAGTATTGAGACAGCTCAGTTATATACTTTGAAAATCTGGCCACACAGACCTTTCTGTGTCCATTTCCTTATTCATTTATTCTGAGGGAAGGATTGGGTTGCCACTTTCATAGTCCTGGTTTAAAAGCAGGAGGCTACGTTCCCGGAGAGTTGGCAAGGATGACTGATGCCCGGGGTAGCATGGAAAGAGCTATCTTGCAGGGACATAATCCCTTCCACCCAGTACCACTTATGGAATAAGATTATTGACTGTTTTGTTTACTATCTACCATTTATGGGTTCTTGACTGAGGGTTTTTTCAGAGTTGATTTTAGGATCAGATCTGAAAAATCCACTGTGGTAAATAGATAATTAAAAGAATAGCGTTTTTAATATTTAAAGCACATTGATTTTTTGCAGTTATTCTCATTTTTTTCTCTCCTGTTCCTCAGTCCAAGTTCCTCTGAGTGCCCTGCTCTCTCTGGGAGCTGCAAGCTGCCAGGTCACTTTGACGTGGAGTCTCAACCCACAACAGTGGCTTACCCATGGCAACTGATCAATGTTTCTTCCTCACATCCATGTTTCCTTCCCTCTTTCGCCCTCCCTTCCCCTCTATTTAGAATCAAAAAAAAATTTTTTTTAATAGTTAAAATTTTAAAATTGTTGATATTTTAATCCCTCCTTCAAATTGTTTATGAAATGTAAGAAAAGAAATGAAGTTATTTCAAAATTACTGAACCATGTCCTTCTGACCACAACAAAAACTATATGTAGTCTTAACACTACAGAGATGGCTTCTAACTTGACTGGCTTACCATCCAGCATCACTAGGTCTTTTTCTTCCTCTTGGGTTAGATCAGAACGAGTGCTAGCTCTGTCTCCTGAAACTGAAACAGGATAATACATGTTGGGTTTAGAATATAACTAGCAACCTGTGAGATGTTTTAAGTCAGGATTTTAAAACTTTGTTGACCATGACTCACAGTAAAAACAAACAAACAAAAATATGTTTTACATTCTTGTAGTCCAGTGCATGCACTGACGTGCATATAATAAAACAAAAACTTACTTTACACAGTATTTACCTTTTTCCAAAATTTTCAACCCTTTCTTATATTTTCCACTTACCTTTTTCTTTCTATTCAATTCTAGTTCATTGGGAAAAAAAGTCTGGTCCCCTTACCCTTTTACTATCAATTTTATTCTACTTAAAAAAAAATGCTAGTTATTAAATTTATTTCATGACCCACTTTTTTTTTTTTTTTTCACAACCCACTTCATGGAAGTATATTGTTACATCTGATTCTAATACTCATCAACCAATAGCTCCAAAACAACCTGAAATCAAACCCATTTTCTTTACTTTATCACCACTACATTTCTTTAGTCTACATAAGGTTATCAACTATTAGAAGGCCTAAGAACCTAAAATTTAAATTAACAACTTAAATTGTTCCAATGCAGAAACTCGGGAATACATACTCTTCAATTTGGCTTTTTCTGCTGTCCTGGGAAGCTACCAGTCTCCCTCTTCCTGACAGACCTTACAGTATTCTCAGATCTCTCACTGGAGCCATAATGCCCTCAGTTCTTTCCCCAAGGATGCACCAGTCTACTGAGTATAACACCAGTTAGGCCAGCTGCGTGCCTCCTAAACACCCAGAGACACTGTCTGTCTGAGTGGACCTCATAAGATCTCTTGTCTGTCTGGGATTGAGTTCACCACACTCCTCTGCAGAGTGGTTTGGGTTGCTCGATTATGCTCTAGGGGCTAGCAATTAACCCTATTTGATGCTTTGTCCCACCTCCTACCAGCCATATTGCTGAGCTCCCAACCAGCCATTCAACCAAACAGCAGATGCCCCTACCTACCCTTTCCAGCTGTGCTCATCCTTTTTGGCTCTTGCTTAGCCAGACTACTTACTGTCTTCTGAATGCAATTTCATACTGTCTCAGGTTCATATTTTTAGCCATGCCTTGATCACCTGAAATGCCTCCTTTGTCCATGTTTTTCCTTCTGGTGGGATAACTTTCACAACCTCTCTCTGAGCCAACCCTCCACTTGCACACCTCCTTTTCACTAAATTGCATGAGTAATTCCTACTCGTTCTTCTAGAGTCAGCTCCCATTTCTTCTTTTCCTGACAGTTTTTTATCATACTCCCAGTCTATTCCAGGAGGCCTCCTATGTGGTCCCCTTATACACTGGGGCTCTCTGTATCATGACACTTCTCAATAGAATAGTTTGCTATTTTCCATGCTAGACAGTGAGCACTTTGAAGACAAGAACAAAGACTGACTTATGTTTATGTCCATAGCACCTGGCACAGATTTTTTTAAATTGTACTAAAAACATGTGTCATGAAATCTACCTGTTTAACAAAATTTTAAGTGTACAGTATAGTATTGTTAACTATACGCACATTGTTTGTACAGTAGATCTCTAGAATTTTTTCATCTTGTGTGAATGACCTAGTATAGTTTCTGAATGAAAGCTCACTTGACTATCTTTATTCATCCTCAGGTCAGAACTAGATTTCAAGCTATTATTAAAATTTCTTCTTCATACAGTAGAAGAATCTTTCCTGTCCTTATACATTTCTAGATTGCGTATTATAGATGTTCTTTTATTTTGAACTGTATTGACATTAGTTTTATTGAGCTTTTTAATTCATTGCATATCTTGGCATTTACTTTTGCATATTCGCATGCCACCTTTCCCCCAGATGTGTTTATGTAGCTTTAACTCCCTTATTGTGTCACCAAGTATCTCTCAGTGACTTGCACATAGAATGTGCTCAATGAATATCTGGTAATTTCCTCCAAAGATTTTAATAGATTTTAAATATCTTATATTTGAGTCTACGAAAAAGGTGATGAAGGACTCAACTCCTATTTTATGGCTAACAGATAGTTAAATTCCCTTGAAATTTAGTAAAAATCCTTTGAAATTTAGTGTGAAGTGTTGGATGAAAGGGACAGTTCTGTTTTCCAATTGATATGCCTACCATCTGAGACTTGCTGATTTTCCTGGTTGTCTTCCATGTCAGCGTAGATAGTCTTTTCAATTTCTGAAAGTCAGAAAATTATTAACTTAATTGAAAAGATGAAACAATTCTTCTACACGAATCATCTCATTGATATGTTAACAAGCAGAGCTGCCCGAGCTCTGCAAAGTTCTGATTATTTTCAATGCTCTGATCTTGGAATCTCTGGAATAGTGCTTTGGGCAAACTCCAATGGTGACAGAGCCAAGATCAGTCAACTCTATATACACCTTAACCTTTGCTAATAAAAACTGCATAAAATCTGGTCATTTTCTTTCACAAAACCTTCTGTAATGCAAGCATTATGGGAAATTTAGGACTAACTACCAGTCAAGAGTCAAATTTAGAATGACTGCTTTACAGCCCATTAATCATGAAAGGAATTTACAGCTTTAGAAGTCAGCCTAATGCAGGAAGCCACACAGAAGGCCTCTAAATTCTGAGAATAAAAGGTTTGGCCTTAAAATCAACTGCTCATCAGATTTTGTGCCTGCACCTTCTGTCTCTGCACTGCCTCTGGGCTTTGGTTTGGCCCGTTCCTGGGGACTTGGCCACCAGCCAGATTGAATTTGAGTTCCCAAAGCCCACCCTGGGCCATAACCTCTCTTCCTTCCCTGCAGTCTCTCTGCTCTTCCCCCTACTTCTGATACTTTGACCTTTGACCTCCCTAACCTGTGTTCTGGGCCCAGGGCAGCTGTCATCTTGTCCCCTGCCAGTTATTTATTATAAACCAGTTAACCTATTCTGAAAAGGAGCAACTGTTTTCATTGATTGAAATCTATACCATACTGGTTGTTAAGTATTTTCAACACCACCCTCACCTGGAACTTTAAATTCTATTTCTATTTATTACTTCCGTCTTGTCCAAGCTAGATCTCTCTAGTTCGTTATTTCATGGTTTTCTCGCAATTATCCTGACGTCTTTGACTTACATTTTTCCTTCCAAAATGGCAAGTAAAATATTAGAACTGCTCATTTTCCATTTCTATATCCAATGTCAATGACCAAATTAGCTTAGCACCCATTTAGGGTTTCAATCAAACAAGAGAAAGTTGAGGAAAAAAACCCAAAACATGTGTGAAATAATTTGATGTTCCAAAATATAGACAACATGGAAATATTCAGAATTTTGTTGGAATACAGTGTAGTGCTGTTTTTATCTTAATTGCATTATTCTAATTGCAGGGGCAGTGGCACACTCTAATATTTCAGATCTTACTACAAACCATGCATCTAGGTTTCCACTCCTGCATCCAGGCAGCTGAGCACCGTAGTAGGGAATCATATAGCTGAACATTGGAGTTACTACAAATTCACAGTTTCTAAATTCTAACAAGCCCTCGGCTCTGAAAACGATTCTGAGGACAATTTTTCCATTGTCCTCCTTTCCTTTCCTTTGAAGAGCAATTGTGAAACTTGACCTCTTCCCTTCTAATGCTAACCTTTCCCCTAGTCTTGGGGACCTGGTCTTGCTGCCTATTTTTTCTGAACCCCCTTATCCTGAACACTTTATACTCATACCCATCTTCTCTTCCCCTCTCTTGGGCCTTTGCAGCTTCCTGTTTGAAGCTGTTTGCTTATGCTGTCTTGAGGATCTCTCTCCTTGCTCCCCTCCTTCATCCTCCCCCTCGCCAATGGTTATTAAACATTAACCAGAGACCTCTGCCCATCACCCACCAGACATTTTCACTTAGAGGTCACTTGAATATCTGCTCCTTCTACAGGCCTTACCTTAATCACAGCTCTCTAATCTTTTTCATGTTTCAGTATGCATAGCAAATGACAAGGACAGCAAAGATAACCAACCTGAGGACTCCAGCTGCCCCAGACACAGACCCTGGGGCCAAGGAGATTAATAGCCCCACACACCCCACCCAATTGTGGCTGACTGCTTAGGAAGTTGTTTTAGGGAATGACACTACGATGTGCCCAGATGCCAAAAACATTAAGGAATTCTCTTTCTGGAGCTCTCCCTTGCCCTCTCTCTTAGATTGGTCAAATTCTGTCAATTGTATTGCTTCCAAAGCTAGCCCCTTTTTCACATTCCCATGGCTGCTTCTTGGTGAAGGCCCTTATTATTTCTCTACCTGCAACAAAAACTGGCCTGATGCTTTTGATCTCTTTCCAGCAATTCATTCTTCCCATCATGAACAGAGTGATCATTCTGAAGTTAGAATCTGCTCTAGTACCTAAAATGCTGCATTGGTTTCAACAAGGTAGATAATCTCTGGCCCCGGACATTTCTAAACTCAATCTATTTTCCAGATTAAGTAAATTGGCAGCTTGCAAAAAGTTCTTATTTCTCTGCCTTGTGGATATTGCTCCCTCTGAGTGTAATAACTCTCCCAGTTAGTCTAACTAATGCATTCTTTCCTCTCATCACTGGATTTAGATGTCACCTCCTCCATTAAGTCCATGTCACTGTCCCAGTGTTCTCAGCACCCAGTGTGTTCCTCTAGCCCATAACATGGAGCAAGCACAGCAGCCGCACTGCCAGACTGTGGCTTCTGTGGCTTCTGAGGCTTGGGTCCCTCCACCCAACTCTGGTCTCATTTCTACCCTCCCCATTCCACAAAATTGCTCTCATCAAGATCACACGTGACCTCTAGCCATATATCCAGTGGGCACTTTTCAGGTCTGACAGTATAGAGACTGGCCTTCGTTCCTGAAACATTCTCTGTTCTTAGGTCTCCCAAGATATCAGATTCCAGGGGATTGTCCTTTCTCTGGGACCACCCCGTTCTCGCAGTTCTATTTGATCACTAAAGACCACGTCCCTCTAGGTCTTCTCTCCACACACTCTCTCTAGACAATATCCACCACACTCATGGCTTCCTTTCTATTTATGAGGCAACAACTCTCAGTTTGACAACTGCAGTCCAGAGTTTTCTGAGCCTCGCAAAGTACTCGGCTCTCTAGCATGTATTTCCATTTTAGATACTCCATAGATAATTCAGAATCACAATGTGAGGAATTAAACTCATTCTTCTCTACCCTGACATGTGCCCTCCTCTACCACCCAATATACACATACATTCTCTTTTCTCAAATAATGTTCTGTTAGTGTTCTCCCACATCAGCATATCCATCCATTGCTCAACCAGAAGAAGCCTGAGTCCTCTGTTCGTCCCGACAGTCAATTTGTCATCAAGCCTGGACAATTCTACCTTCCAAATACCTTTCCAGATTCTATTGCCTCTAGCCTTGGCTGCCATCATCATCTCTTCCCTGTGTCACGTCACATCCTCCTCATACTAGTCTTTCCACAAACAGTCTCGCCTTGTCCTAATCTGTTTTCCAAATGAATCGCAAGCCTGATCAGATCATGCTCCATCCAGGAACCTTCTGTCACTCTCATACCTGCTCTTCAAGGCTCTGTCTCTCAGCTTCATCACTCCAGGCTTTGGCCTCACAAGCTTTACTTTAATTTTTCAAACAAGTTGATAGGTGCTTTCCTGCCTCAACTTCTTTCCTTATATTCTTAGGCATAAGCTCTCACAACACAGCATCCTGTACTTCTCATGCCTAAGACTCGCTACAACTGCAGTCACTGTATAATTCATGATCCCTGATGGACTATGGGTTCCAAAAGGGCAACAAGAGGGCTACCTTACTCACCCCATATTTGTAGCTCCTAGAACTGGCTTATAGCTGGTATATCATCAATATTAGTGGAAGGAAAGAATGCAGGCTTCCAAATGCATTTAATTAAAGCTTTTTGCATAAATTAACTTACTTCTATGTTCCTATTTCCATATTTAAGATAATATTTTCTTTAAGGCAAAAGAAAGATAATAGCATTTCCTTGGAAGTTTATAATTAGTGAAAATGCCAGTAGAAAAAAGAAGCCTATTACAATCATTTTTCATTTTAAAAGCAACCGGCTATAAATGTAGTATTATGGGGATGAACTATGTTCTCAAAAGGATATGTGAAAGTCCTAGTCCCTGGTACTTGTGAATGTGATCTTAGTTGGAAATGGTGTTTTAGCAGATACAAGCAAGTTAAGATGGGGTCATGCTGGATTGGGGTAGCATCCTTGAATTCAGAAACAGAGCCACACACAGGGGAGGACGGATGTGTGAAGGAAGAGGCTGTGATCTGAGCAATGCGGCCACACGCCAGGAATGCCAGGCACAGCCACTCAATGCAGAAGAGGCAAAAAAGGGCTCTGCCTTGGAGCCTTGAAAGGAAGCACATCCTTGTCCACACCTCGATTTAGGTCTTCTTGTCTCCGGGGCATGAGACAATACATTGCTGCTGTTTTAAGCCATCCAGTTATTTGTAATTTGCTATAGTGTCTCTAGGAATCTAATATGTATGGTATGCACAAAATAAATAAGGTCATGGTATTTTTAAGATGTGATTTCTTTAACGTTCTTATGAGATGTTTTATTTCAAAGGACAAGTAAACTTGACAGTTTGTTGTATCGATAACTTGGTTTAAAGGTGATAAGATATGGGTTATATTTATCTATTTTAAAGTGACCCAGTTTTAACAAATATTTTAATACCCCTTTAAGAGCAGCTCCATAAAACATCCCAGCTAAAAGATTACCTGATTGATATGGCTGAAAATGTCTCAAATCTCCAAGTGCAACAAGTATTTCCTGTTGAAAAATTTATAATCAGAAACTTACATGTCACAATTAAGCTAATCATATTTTAACAGGAAAACATGTTAATGCTTGAATTTTAAATAACAAAATTTTTTTTAAACACCAGAAATTATATAACCAAATGAGTGGTGTATGTTTGCTAATATTTTTCAAACTTGTGTTGGGTCCTTATTGTTTTTAGGAATAAGATTCAAACTGAACTTCTAAAAACTGAACGTACGCCTTAGCCTAAGGGAATGAATGGGTTTAAGATCACCATCCAAGTCAGTTGCCTTGGGTCTGTTCTGACATTACCTGAGTTAGGTCACTTGTTATTCTGGTCATTATTTGTTCACTTAATTCAGTATCTTTGAGATCTGTGAGGACCACCCAAGTTCCATTCTCACATTTCACAGGCATAGAGAAGACAATCCCTTCAGGAATACCAAACTGGCCTGCACAAAGCAAAGCAAAACAAAAACACTCAGGAAAGTAAGCCATCCATACCCATGAAGCACTGTGGAACAGACTTAGTACCTGATTTGTAATAACAGTGGAACTGAACTTCTGGTGATTCCTCCCCAGGGAGAACTGAAACATTCAGAACATTTGATTGGGCACCTGTTCAAGTTGACAATCCCTTCTCTGAGTTTCTCTTGGAAGGGGACACCACCACTCCCTCTTCTTCATCCCCTTTGTTCCCAGGTTCAGACTCCCTGCTTCTGCAGAGGGGCTGCTGCAGACTCTTCCATTTGTCTGCTTCCATTTGTTTGCTTCCTTTTGTCTACTATCCAAGGCTTTTTCTTGTGCCCCTATGTAGCCCATGAGCCCCAAGCCTTCGGCCAGTCTGGCCTTCTGCTCCTCTAGGGCACTATGTCCATCACAGAGCTAAGGTACGAGGACTGCGAAGGGAAAGGGGGCAGAGAAGTTGGTGGTTTTTTCTCAGCTCCCAGTATGGATGTGCTCCAAAGAAAAAAACTGACAAAATTGCCCCCTTCTGTGCCTCAATCAAATATGAACATTGTGCTTGTCATTCTAGTCATCAAAACGATGCCACCGGGGGCGAAAATCAGGTAACCAGGATCTAAAAATCTTTCCCTGATAGGGCATTCCAGGCCTTGCACTTGTTTTCTCAGTAAAGAGCCAGCTCCTCCAAGCAGCTCCAGGGAGACACTGCCCACTGGCTCCTTTTCCCCAATATTGCATTGTTTACTGATGGATTTCTAAAGAGATTGATGACATTTTCTACAAGCAAAGATGAGGTTCAAAATGCCTATTTCCCTAAAAAGGTAATAAATACACTGATTTGAATTCACACCAGCTTCCTCGTGTGTCTGCCCATGCTCGCAGGGCGGGAACACCATGCAACCAGCCGCACCATCAATGAGGGCAGGCGGCAGTAGGCTTGCTGAGGGAGGAACTTAACGCTATGGGAGTGCAGAGGAATCTGACTTGGGGAAATTGGAGAGATTCCCTTGTTTGGGGGAGGATGGTGGTTCCACTAACATTCAAGAAATACAAGGAACACAATTATGAAATTGTAAAAAACCCAGGCAACCTACAGATCATGTTAAGAGAGAATAGGTGGGGGCACAGAAGTGGGGGTACAAGGCATACGTGCAGGTTTTCCATTACTATGAAAGAACGACGTTTACCTTCACTCAATACTCCTAAGGACACGATCTCCCCAGGCGGTGAGCCATGGTACCAGTATTTCAACGTAGTGGCTATACTGTGTGCAGCTAGGATGGCTCCAAATTGTTTTCCTGTGGCAGTCCTCTCATTAAGAGTTGCCACAAATTCCCCGTTTATCCACTCTCTATATGGAGAGAGAGAAGC
The DNA here is from genome assembly GCA_004026585.1 of Noctilio leporinus. NCBI lineage: Eukaryota > Metazoa > Chordata > Mammalia > Chiroptera > Noctilionidae > Noctilio > Noctilio leporinus. The sequence continues at coordinate 43,760 of PVIW01007044.1, read as the reverse complement.
AACTTTTAACAGAGGGAGAAATGAAAATCAAGACGATTGTTTCCTGGGTCAAGGAATCTGCGTACAAGAAATCATCCCCACAAAACAGATAGGACATCCTGTGTCCTTTCTTCAAGCTTCTTCCATCCCATAAAAAGTCTATCGAGAAGTAATGAAATAAAGCAGAAAGAAATTCCCAAGTATCAAACTAAAAATAAGATAATATGCACCTGAGACCCACAAAAGTGGCCAAAGGCTGCCAGAACAAACATTTTCATTACAAAGAACATGTGCTACATAGATATGATCTTGGAACCAGGGTACCCTTCATTTTAAATAAAATGACATCACAAACATTGAGTTATTCCTATGGAGAAGCAGGGAAATAATTATGTGCTTATAATCTGAAGTGTGAAGTCAGGGACTGCTACAGCTGGACTAGAGCAAGCCCTACATGGCTGCCCTGCTCAGCCATCACGACCCAGCTCTGTGAGATGTCCCCATCCAGGCAGCCAGTGCAGAGGGACCATGCTCCAAGAAGGTAAACCTGGAGCCCTATGCTTTCTAGGGATGGACCAAGTTGCTATCGGCTGAGGAAGGAAAGGGAGGGCACTGAGATGGAAAGTGCTGCAAAGTTTGCAAGGATGCTTCCGAGGCTCCCTTGCCGCTTTCTCTCTAGCACAGTGGTAGAGCTGTCTGCGTGGGAAGTTCTAAGTATTTCACCTGTAATAGGAATGCATTTCATGTTCCCAGTGAGCCTACAAGGCCCATACTGTATTACCATTTCCACCTTATAGGTGAAAACACTGAGGAATAGAGAGATGCAGTAGCATGTCTAAAGTCACATGGCTAATGACTGGCTACGTGGGAATTTCAGCTCAGGTGGCTGGATCCTGGAGGTTGTACTCCTCACACATCTCCATTCTGTGTCTCCTGAGACAGAGCACCCACCAGGTCCCTGGGCCTCCTCACCAGCTTAAATCCTTGTCCTTGAAAATGTTCAAGTGATTTCAACCGGGATACGTATTCTGTCTTTAACTTAATAAAAGCTCACTTTACATATACTTGATTTAGAAATATCTTTCATGGAATATGTGAACCACTCTAAGGATAATCTGAAACAAATGAAAAATCATTTCAAAACTGAATAAACTGGGGATGGGGATTGACTAGTTGAAATCCTATGGAAATTTCTGTGTTTCTTCCACAGAGAGCATAAACAAACATGAGTGTGAACAATGTCATTACTTTTGTATAAAGCGTTCTAAGATCATTAAAAAGATTATATTAAATATTAAGCATTTATTCAATGTTGTTAGTATATGTCACTTAAAAATACACAGTACCTATCAAAAAGTAAGCTTAAAACAGGCCTGGAAAAGTGAGGAGGTCCCCAAATAGCACTGTCATATCTGTAAACCTTGGCTTTTCTCAGATCAGCATAGTTGTGTCCACTAATATTACCCCATATGATCACATCTTTAACGCCTGTGAAGAAAAGAAACAAAAATTAACATGTTAATGAACATTAATATAAATAATGGTCTGCCTCCTAATTTTTAGTTTCTGTGTATGTTTTAGGATTGGCCCTTTTGCTATAAAGCAGGTTGCATTTATGCTGCCTGAAAGTGTGTAAATGATGTGGATAAATCATCTCCTTCATCAGGGGTTGGCAATCTTTGCTAATGTCCTATGAATGGTGTGGGCGTGTAATTGATATTAAAGAACACAGAAATGCTCTCTGAAGAAATTGTTACTGAAAATTATACCACTGGCATTAATCCCGATTTCATTATTTTGCTGGCCTTAAGAGAACTTTTTATCTGCTTTGATTCTGACAAAAAAGTACTTGATTGCAGCCTGGAATAGAAATTTAGGCAAATCACTTAACTCCCTGGGTGGGTTTTGTTTGCTGCAGAACAAGGATGTTATAATAAGAGAACCCTGAGGAATATCTTAATCATCAAATAGTTACTGAATTAGCTTCTATGTGTGAAGCACTTCTAGGTGGTAGGCTTAGAAAACACTTGCTCAGCCCAAATCCCAGCAACATTCTGGGGGTGGAAGGGAGGGGCAAGAAAACAACTACTATACAAAGTGATGTGCACTTTACAGAAAAATAAGAGGATGGGGTTAGAGGGAAATAGGGGTTGGAATTAATGTGATTCTATAATTGTAACTTTTCTGGGACTACTGTATCCAAAGTGAAAATAAGTCATTTTATTGATTTATTGTATAATAAATACTGTATATTTTCTGAAAACCTCAATTCTCTTATAAGGCCACACCACTTCCTATATCAAAGATGAGATTCTTGCCTATTCTCCTGTATGAGGTAAGACTAGTTGGCTTCAAGTAACAGAATGGCCTACTGACTTGGCTTCAGTAGGAGGAATTTTCTTTTCCCAGATAGCACAATGTCAAGGCAGGCAGTAACACTGGTTGGTACTCGTTCAGCAGCTCACAGTTGCTAGTCTCTTGGTCTTCTCCTCATGGTGGTAAAACAGCTGCCACTGCTCAAGTATCACACTAGCACAGTTGTGTTCAAAGACAGGCAGTTGGGGAGAGAATCAGACAGGCTTCCTCTTTTGCTTTTTCAGGGAGTGAAATTTCTTTTCCGAGGGACTTTAAGTAGACTACATCACTTGACCACCCCAGATGCAAGAGAAGCTGAAAAAAATGAGTGTCTTTTTGAAACTTTATAGCAAGAGACAGGGCAGCAGGAGAAAAGGATGAGAAATGGATCTTGTGTAGTCAACCATCAGCATCTACCATGCTCCTTTGAGATTCTCTCATCAAAATGACTCATGAAGTAGGAATAGCCTGTAATAGTAGTAGGATTTTTTCTCAATCACCCACCTCCTAAAGGAGCTAATGCTGTGCACCTGGCCCCTTCCATTGGCTTCATGTTGTAGGAGGGAAGGGAAGGTGGTAGTCTGGTGTGGAGCTTGTGGGTTCCCACAAGGGAAAAATAATTCGCCAGCCCCAAGTAAGCATATGGTAGGCTTTCTTCCTAACGTCTACAAAAGCCTTTACATCTCATGGGGTATTGTTTTTCTTATTAGCTTTAAGGCCCTTTATAGCTTTAATGCCCTAAATTATACTAGACATCTGCTTTTTCCCCCTCCCACCATCTCTTCTTACTTTTTTTCTTTAACAGCATCCTGGTTTTTCTTTAAATAATTACTGTTCCCCAGTTCCAGTCCATATGGCTTGAGCGGGGCTGTCCTCACCTCTTGGGTCTATCAATAGACATGAAACCAAAATTGCAGCTTCTTGGCCACAGTGACTAATCTCAAAGATGGGCCTGTGGTCCAGGCATGGCCAATGAGGTATTGATTATCCTGCTACTTGAAAGAATAGTGGGAGAGAGAGGGACAAAGAGAGAGCCAGAGAGCCATCTTTCCAGTGGGGTAGCTAAGCTACGAACATGTGGAACTAGGGATGCCAGGGATCATTTTGCTACTTCTTAGAGAGCCTGCCTGTGAGTCAAACCAACGCTGAGGAGAGCAGAGTTCAGCAGTAGTCCAGGAGAGAGCACAGGCCAGTCCTGACATCCTCATTTGAGTCCCAGCATGCAGCTGTACCTGAAATCAGAACCATCTTCTGCATTTTCTGGTTACGTGAAAGGCTTCTCCGTCCGACTTGAGTCACTTTGAATGGATGTTCTGTCACTTGCAATAGAAAGAGTTCCAGTTTAACAAAAGCACATTGTCTGAGAGATCAAGTTCTGTGTGAACTGAACTTAGGGGATATCCTGAAAGGGTTTGCTACCCTCTTGGCCTCTGGAATTTTCCGAATGGGTTTCCTTGATGGTTTTTATATTTCACATCATTTTGTTCCTCTGTCTCTGTTGTTGCTGAGTTTCTTCTCTTTCTAGTCCACTGACAATTCTACTTTGACTACTGTCCCTCTTATGTCTCTTTCCTTTTCCCAACTTTTCTTCACTTTTCCCTCTCCTGCTTTTCCTATGCTTGTCTTTGAGTACAGCTGGGCTCAGAATTTATGGCACGAGCAGACCCACAAGACAGCAGCTTCCTGGTTGAAAGCCCCTACTACCTGCACCTCAGTTCGTTTTATATTTTGTAGCACTGCCTCTTCTTGACCCTTTCATCGTGTATCACAGACCTTTTGTGACAAATCAGCATCTGCACATATGCACATAAAGTAGGTTGACAATGGGGATAAAATAATTAGAACATGTTTTGCTTTTCTACCAACTAATTTTAGTATCACTTTGGCTGAGTATCACTGCCCCTGGAGGTAAGACACCGAAGATCTGTGTTTATGCAAGGACACCGGAAGTTATGGTTCCAGGGCTTCACTGCAAAGAGATGGATGATTCCGCTCTTGCTCTAATGCTTTAGGGGCTCATTCTGAGCATCCTGAGCTCATATTTCAGTATCTTCCCAATTGCTAGGAAGATACTTCCTTGCATTCCCAAAGGACTCTGCTGCGCCTGCTCCATCTAAGGCCACAATCCAGCTAAGATTTGTCAAGTATGACAAATACTTTTAAATATAGAATCCCCCTCTTTTAAATACAACAATCAATTTCTCTCCCTCTCTTCCTCTCTTCCTTCCCCCTTCTCTGAAAAATAATAAAGTCTACGGCTATACCACCCTGAATGCGCCCAATCTCGTCTGAAAAATAATAAATAAAAAATCTTTTAAAAAATTATTTAAAAAACACTGATTAGTTCAGTTAATTATTATCAAGGAAAAAATGGAATATTAGGTTTTGCATTATTACTGGAAAAGTATAAACCAACCTTCTTATATTATACTTGCTTACTAATTTTTATAATGATGAGCAAAGTCAGGTAGTCAGGAAACCAGTTTAAAAAATGCTTGCAAGCCCTGGCTGGTGGCACAGCAAACCCAAAAGTTGCTGGTTCGATTCCCAGCCAGGGCACATCACCAGGTTGCAAGCCAGGTCTCCAGCCAGCTCTGTGGCTGGAGGCAGGTGAAAGGCAACCATACATTGGTGTCTCTCTCCTTCTTTCCCTTCCCCTCTTTCTAAAAATAATAAATAAAATCTTAAGAAAAAATGCTTGAACAGGAGTCAAATCCCACAGTAAGTTCTTTGTATCTGCTTCGCACTCCCTACTTCAGTGTCCAGAAGAATCCTAGAGGATTCTTCCTAGGAAGAACAGTGTTCTTCCTAGCTGCTCTGAAACCACCTTGTTTAGAAACAAAAACGGCTACAGGAGTTCACTCACATGAGGAGGTTGTGTTCAGTTTTCGGGCCAGTGCAGCCTTGGCCTGCCCTTCCACCCCCAGCGCCACAGCGATGATGTTGTGCGCCACCCTCGGGGCGTATCTCATCAGCAGCACAGTTTTCAAGTTGACAAAGGTTTTTCCTCCCACGACAACCCGGACAGATTCCTGGGCGTTCCTTTCGATCAGATCACCGTAGAGCCTGCACAGAGGATCCCGGCTGCGGATGCAGTCCTCTAAGGTGCCCACCTCCCTGACGGTGGGCTCGTCCAGGATGATGACCACGTGGGCCTGGTGGAAGGCCGTCTCCGCCCTCGTGCAGACGGCCACGCCCCGCAGCAAGGGCGACACTAGGTCCCGCGTCTCTGTTGCCAGGATTTGGAGAGTTTCTTCGGTCTGCTGGTCGTCGTCAAAGAGAGTTAAGCTAATTTCCGTGTGCTCCCCAAACACTTCGCCGCTGGTCAGGATGGGAATGAGGTGGCGGCAGACAGGGGCGGTTGCACTGGTATCAATGCAAAGCACGATTAGGAATAGTTAGATCTTTTGTCTCTTTTGAGTCTTTATCCATAATAGCTATTTCTTTATGTTCGATAATAGGGCGATTTAATATTTTAAATAGGCACCCACAGCTGTATAAACATTTTTCCTATACTTTGCACATGCTGTTGCTTCTTTTAAAAAATATTACCTTTATTGAGGTGTAACAGACAAATAAAAATCATCAGATATTTAAATTGTATAATTTTGTATATGTTTATATGGTGAAAGGATTCTTCCCATCAGGTTAACATGTTCATCACCTGACATGTTTACTCCCCTCTTTTATTATTATTATTATTATTATTTGATGGGAACACTTCATTTTTAAGGCTAAAATTAAAAAGTAGAACAAAAAATTCTCACTACCAACCCCTTGTTCTGGCCATCTGAAAACAATCTCCAAATAAGAAATGTACCTGTTCATAAGGCTTTTCAAATTAAAATAGAATATGCAGAAGGCAAAATTTCAGAGAACTGTGTCATGCTACTCTAATTACATGTTTACATTTTCTCTTAAAAAGAGAATGAAATAACAAGTTTCTTTTAAACATAGTTCTTTTGTCTGGTGTAACCTCTACAAAGCAATGGCAATTTTTGGAAGGGACTACTCTTTTCTAAGTCCTTACAAAGAAGCCTAGGATTTATACAGTTTAGGTCTCAGTGTCTATGCCCATAACTCAGCAAATAGTTATGGTTTGCTACCCACTGAGAACTGTAATGACTCTTGAAGGGAGTTTGGAAATGTATCTGGGCATTTTTAGTTTTCACAGTGGGTTTGGGGAGGGGTCCAATGGGATTTCAACAGTAGCTGTACCATTTTAACCCTTTAAAATAAACCTAAAGGAGATATACTGTTTATGAAATCTGGGTGCTAAGTTCATGAGAGTTCATTACATCACTCTCAATTCCTTTCTGTGTTTGAAATATTTCATAATAACTTAATTTTTAAACAAGTGTCTCCCTTAGGATCACACACCTGTAGTGAGAAGGGCAGAGATTGAGGGGTGGAGAGAGGAAATGGGGAGGGAGAGACAGAGCAAGATGGACAGCAAGAGAGACAGAGAGGGAGATAGGGTGCAGAGATGTAAAGAGAGAAAAAGCAATGACAAAGATTACAAGTGCTCAAGACTGGGAGCAATAAGGAGCAAACGTGAGGAGGAGAAAAGGAAAGAAGGAACAACCTGAGGGGTGAAGAATCAGAGAAGGAACATATGATTAAAGCAGAGACAGCTCTGGCATGTGGGAAATGAGAGGGTGGGGGCACGGGGAGAGGGGAAAGGAAGCCAGGGAAGGGAAGGAAAGACACCAAGGCAAAGAGCAAGGTGAGGGCAAGAATGAGCAGGAGGCAGCAGGAGAGACACAGAATGAGGGGAGGACAGCTGGAGACAGAGTTATCAGAGTAAATACCTTTGCTATAAAGTTGCTCTTAGATTTAATATGTGTGTATACATATTAAAGATCGTACATCCATGGGCTATATTGGGAGATACACATACACATATATACACATGTATATACTATATATATATTGACACTCAGCTATTCTTCTATTATGGAATTAATCCATACTTTCCTTTCTAGATAAAACAAGCTATCTCACAAATCCTGGGATTTGACTGTCCTACCTGGTGATCCAGACCTGCAAGGGGTCGATGAGCTGCTTCTTCAAGGCTTCTTTCTCCAGCTCTTTTTCTATATGTGCCTCCAGGTTCTCTTGCGCAATTATCTTCATCAACTCAGTCGTCATGTTAGAGGTGACACCATAGTAGAGCTAAATAATGCAGAAGAAGTCAACACTAGAGAAATGACAATTAGCTGATAATGGCTGTAATGGAAGTCCTTGTAAAAAGCCAGAATGGAGAGCTGAGAGGATGCTTTAGAAAGCAAGATGTTGGAAAAATAAAACAATGTGAGAGAATGATAATATTTTGAACAGGTACTTCCACTTCATTTACGTACCTGGACATGCTCCAGGAATTCATTATATCCTCCCAAAAGCACACCCTTTCCTCCACGATCTAACAGCTCTCTCCAGAGGATGGGGGAATTTTTGTGGCTCCATTTATTCTTTGCACACAAATCTTCCAGCCACTCCTATTGAATGATATTCCAAGTGAAGTCACACAGTGAATCTGTCTCAGAGTTCAATACTTCAGAATTCAAACACTGAAATACTAGCTTGGTTTTTACTATTACTATATGTACCTTAAAACTAAAATAAAATTTAGATACCTTAAAAAAGGTAATGTAAGATACCTTATATTAAAAATGTAAGTATAGAAAACAGTGATGAGTTAAGTAACTGACCAAATAAGGAAAAATACTCTTCAAATTCACTGACCAAATATCAGTACAGGAAGTTGCTCTCTTTTCTGAGAAGACCTGGAGAGTTTATGTTCAAGTGGAGCCAAGTGCTCCAACTAAACCAAATTAAGAAATTCAACTGATTATTCCCTTGTTCTTCTATATGTGGTATTTCCAGTCTTCAGGCCATATAAATTTCATATTGCTTTCCAAATCTCTTGGTATAGTTAATATTGTTCAGATTAAATTAATGAGCTAAAAGTTACCAGGGGATTTCTGATCATGTTAATGAGAAAAAGCTTAAATCATTATCTGGTTTGTGTAGATCAGGTCTTCCAATGAGAAGAGCTGAGCAGAGATAGACAGCAACATCATGAGTGATGTACAGGACAGCCTTCTTGGCTTTGGAGGCATGCATAACAAGGCTACTTTACAAATGGAATCTTAACAACAAATTTCCCTTCTGATGTTGAAAACTCTCTGCCTTTGTCCCTCCGTAAAGCAAACAGTGATGCAGTGAAGATTCCACCATTGTCCCTCTATTCATAATGCAGCCTAAGCAATGAAGGGCTGAGTCTATGGAAGAAAGAGGCTCTACCCCAAAGGACCTTCAGCATCAAGGGCATGTGGATATGCTGGTAAGAGTTGAGAGAGTATGTACAGGACTGGCCCCTCAGGTGTTGAATCAAGGATGGGACATGGAGTCGGACAAGGGAGGATTTATCAAGATGAATCACTCTTCCGAAATTCAAGAGTGTACATCCTGGCAAAGACCTCAGAAGAGAGTGATGACATGTTGCTAGGATGGTTTTCCTAAACTTGGAGAAGGTGGCAGCTCAAGTGACATGAAATAGAAATGCCAGAACTGCCTTGGAAGACAATGGAAGAAGGGGTCAAAAAGCTTAGAAACATGGGCATGCAAGAGTTGAGAAGCTGCTGGAGAATGCTGGAAACATACTAGTCAACTAATTATTCTAGAAGGGCCTTGGGATACTACATTCACCAAGGTGATAAGGAATGCATGCTGCCCCTGGATGGCAGTTCAACTCCCCCATTGCCCAATGCTGCTGCCCTTATCCTTCCCAGGATGCTGTTCCCAAGAGCACCCCCTCCCTACCCCCACCCAGTAAAGGAAATTTCTTCATCCAAATCTCCATCTCAGTCTGTTTCTAAGGAAACCCAGTCCCAAGGAAGGATATTTCAAATAAACAAGCACCTCATCCCATTAGAAACTAATATGAATATGAATGAAATGTTTATAAGTGTAATATAAGTTATCTGGATTTTTTGGGGGAAGAACCAGTCAAATTTTTAAATTATTGGGTAGGAATTTGTTTATTCTACTACGTATTGGTGGAGGATGGGGGGAATAATGTTTGAGTAGGTAAGTGAGGATTTATTCTTTTAGTAGTAAAATATCAGCAGTACATGAACATCAGTTACTAGAAACCTATCGGATATACTAGCTAATATTAATCAAATTAGAACACATTTATGTATGTGTGTGTGAGAGAGAGAGTTTAACAAGTTATAATCTGCAGTGACAGAAGACAGTTATCAGGGCACTGTGGGGCCGATGCAACTATTCAATATCCTCATTATAGTGGTGGGTAAATAAGGGTATATATTTATGAAACAACCTGTATGCTTAATATGGGTGCATTTTATTGCATGTAAAGTAAGCCCTGATAAAGTTGGTTTTCAAAAGAATTTGGGAAAAATAAACATTTAAAAACATATACAATGATACCATAATAATGGCTAATACTTCTATAGTACTCCTATGTGCCAGGTACTTTTCTACCCACTTTTATATTTATTCATTCATTTGCTCTTCATATTAACCCCCTTAAGTGATCCCCAGTTTATAAATAGTGAAACTAGGACATAGAGAACTTAAGTAACTTTCCCAAAATCACAAAGCATCAAGTGCCGAATAAGTATTTCAAAAACAGAGTCCAACTTTAATTTGTGATTTATACCCATTCTCGTTAAAACCCTTTTAAAACTGATTTTGAGAAACAAATTTTGTAAATTCAAGGAATTTGTCATTATTTGACAAAATGAAATTCATCAAACTAGGCCAGAGTTATATTGATACCCTAACTTCTCTTCACATCATATATCTAAATCATAACTACAAAATTATCCCTGGCTGGTGGCACAGTGGGTAAGGTGCCGGCCTGCAGACCTGAAGGTCGCTGGTTCAATTCCCAGCCAGGGCACACGTAACCAGGTTGCAAGCCAAGTCTCCAGCCAGGTCTGTGGCTGGCGGCAGGTGAAAGGCAACCATACATTCTCTCCCTTCCCCCCTCTCTAAAATAATAAATAAAATCTTTAAAAAAAAAAAAAAAAAAGGTTTCTTACCTCCCAGACATGGGGATGGTGTGTAATTTTATATATCTGAAAATCAGGAAGATTCTTTTGTAAATAGTCTGCCAGAAGTTCTGCTTTAGCATAATATGGGCAATCCGCTCTACCTAGAAGAGTTCAAATTAGCAATGCTTTCTTTTATCATACAGAAATTATCATGCAATTATAAGTGTGTGCTATGTAATTACAGAATTCATCACATAGTTATATTTTATAACATTGATTATAGTGTAAGTTGTCACTACATACACTTTTGCTTTTTTTTATATTGGTAAAACAGGAGGTCAGAGCCTCAAGTAATGAAATGTAAAAGAAAAAAAGACTGTTGAATATCCCCTCTCTTCTAGTACTGTGTTGGAATTCACTTCCTTAGAGGTTTCATGCTACTAACTCAGCATGAGCTGCTCAGAATGAACTGTTTGTTGGTAGCCATGAAGAGACAAAGTGTGAAGTGAGAAGTGGCAGACTCACATGTGGATTTGACGTAGTATGGGGCAGGGAGTATTGGGGAAAGGAGAAAAGCTGAGGGAGAGAGGAGTCTGGAATGACTTCCTGGCTTGTGTAAAAGATCTTGAGCTTAGTGGAGAGCAATCACAGGTGAGAAGTTTAATTCTAGACAAGTGCAGTTGGAGGTACCTGTAGCTGCATGTATAAGCATGAAGTGCAAGCCCTATGTAAGGGTTTAAGATATAGATTTTTGCAGCCATCAACACAGAAAATTAGAGCTACAATGTGCATAGAATCGGGTGTCTGACAGGCAGGAGCCAAGTGCAGAAGTCTTTCTATAGCATTCTTCCTCAGTTACCAGTTCTCCGACCTCATGGAGACTCTAAGTCATCAACCTCTCTCAGCCTCTCTAGTTCAAACCCATAGTTCATGAATCCAAACCACTCTCCGGCCTATGTCTTAAATTATCTTGCCCCACTGTACTCTAAGAAACCAACCTGACAAAAGCCCTTCACCGCCTTTCCTGTGCTGAGGTCTGCTAGGTACTTCTGGAGGAACAGGGCAGAACCAAGCAGAGAGGTGCCATTAAATTCATGGTCACCAGCCTGAACTGGCCCTCAATTCTGCTTAGGGATCCCTGTTTCTCTTAGCAATTCTCTTCTTTTCTCCACAATTGCTGCTCCAAACTTTGTCAACTCCCTTCAAAAACACTTGCTTCTCTCCAACATTTTTCTGGACCACCAAACGACAAGAGACAACCTTGCTCTCTGCTTTACAAAAATAAAGGCAAGTCATAGAAAAAGTGTCAGTTGGGAAATCCAACCTCCTGCCATCACATGTATAAGCCTGTCTGCATTTGGACTCATTCTTTCCTTCTTTCTCCTGTCCAATAGAAGAGGGATATTACCACCTGTCCAGGTCCAGTCTTCCCACTTATGCTCTGAATACTAACTACTCTCTTCTGCCTTCACAGTTTCCACTGATTTTGCTCAGTTGGCTATAATTTCTTTCTTGCATCTTATCTAACAATGCTTTTCCTTTGTACTTAAATGTACTCATTATATGTTTCTTTTCTACTAAAAAATAAAAAGCCTAAGACCCCTGTAGCTATTGTCTCCCACCTAACCTTTCCTGTTAAAACTTTTTAAAATTAAAAACTGAAAGAGTTCTCTACACTTGCCATCCTCAGTTCTTCACTTCCATTTATTTCTCATCCTGCAGCAATCTGGCTTTTCTGATAATTCTCTAGGACACAGGTGGCAAACACAAGGCCCGTGGGTCGAGTCCAGCCTTCCACCTTGTTTTATCTTGCCTGGCACCTTGCTTCTACCCAGCTTGCTTAAATGTTAAGGAGTAGTTACACTTATACAGTCCTAAAATTACGTTCAGCCCTTTGAAGGCAACCTCTAGGCTAATGTGGCCCCTGGTGAAAATGAGTTTGACATCCCGGCAAAGGTCACTAAATGTAATGGATACTTTTTTCTTTCTTTTTAAAAAAATCCTCACCTAAGGGATTTTTTTCTCATTGCTGGGAGAGAGGCAGAGCAAGAGAGAGAGAGAGGTGAGTGAGAAACATGGACTGATGTGCCTTCTTGTGCATGCCCAGACAGCAGATCCAACCTGCAACCAGTGAACGTGCCCTGACCGGAGATCAAACTGGTGACCTTTTAGTCTATGGGATGACACTCTAACCAACTGAGCCACACTGGCCAGGGCTCCAGTGGATACTTTTTGATCCTTTTCTTGTTGACCCTTGGCAGAATTCGGCTCCCTCCTATACTTCTGAAGCACTCATGCTTGGACATTCTCTAGGATTTCTTTCTACTTCTCCGGCCAGTCCTCACTATACTTTGTAGGTTCTTATTGCTTTATCAGCCCATTAAAAAATAAGCATGCTGAACGGGTCGTTATCCTATCTTCATACCTACACATTCTTCCTGGCCAGTCTCCTCCACTCTCCTGCTTTCAAGCAGCAATCTGTATTTCCAATTCAGACCTATCTCCTCATCCAGTCTATGCCTTCCTGTATTTTTTCATCTCCTTCTGAACGTCCCATAGACACACAGCATACCTATGATGAATTTTGCCACCACCTCCCCACGAAATCTGCTCTTTCTCTTATGTTCTTTATGTCCCAGTTATCTAAGAGTATTAAGAATATCCAGAGTACTAAGCCCACTCTTCTACTTTTTTCAGTAAAATCCTTCATTTACTCAGTTATCCAAACCACTGCTTGGGAATAATTTTAACTCTTTCTTTTCCTTCACCTGCTTTCCTCCACCCAATGAGATGACCAGTTCTATGGATATCTTCAATCCACCCATGGCTTTCCATTTATTGCCTACCAGCCTAGGTCAGGCCATCAGTATCTCCTTATTGGATTATGACTTTTAACTGGGCTCCTGGCATCCAGCCTTTGTTTTCCCACAATGCAGAGACAACACTCAGATAAAGTGCAAATCTGATTATGTCTCCCCTTCTAAAACCCTTCCATGTACTTTGGATAAAGTTTAAAATAATGAACATGGCTCACAAGAATCTACATTACCTAACTCTGGCCTCTGGCTATGATACCCCTTTCCTTGTGCTCTTTGTGCCAATCCTACTAAATCGACTTCAATTTTCTACTACTTCTATACTCTCTATCATCATCAAGCTAGCTTTCCTCATCCTAACCCTGTTTCCTAGTACTCATGCCTAAATTAATCTCTTCCTTCTTACCTCCTCTCTGCTAGGTAACTCCTTCTCATTTTTCAGGTCTTTGCTTAAAAATCACTCCCCCTGGGAACCACCTAACTAAATAAGGTCCTCTGCCACTGCTCCTACAGAACCCTGCCCTGCTGCTGGCACACATGCAGCATTCTTTTTAGGGTTGCCACTGTCTCCCCAGCATACAGTCAGTCAGTGCTCAAAAACATTCCTCTGAATGAATAAAGAGACAAAGAAAATAGATTTCAGAAAGGTGGGAGGTGCCAATGTTATTAATTCAATAAAGAGGTCAAATAAGACAAGGACTTGATAGCTTTTCTAAAGTCACTAGTGACTTTTGTGAGGACTATTTCAGAAAGGAGGCAGATATAGAAGCCAGACTAAGTGGAAGGAGGACCTAGAGGTAGAAGAACAGTCTACTCTCTTAACATTTGCTGAGAAGGGAAGGAGGCAGGTACAATAGAAGCCATAGTAAAAACCTCTTCAGTGCTTTTCTGAATGCCAGCCATCATTTCCAATCATTCCCCTCCATTGCTGACAAGGTGGGCTTCCTAAAACGCAAGCCCACCAAGGATATTCTCCTGTTTAAAATTTTCAATGGCTCCTTCTTGCTTTCATGATACAGTTAAAACGCCTTTGCTTGGTGCACTTGAGGATCTGGCTCCAGGTTACATTCTAGCCCCAGATCCAGTCACTTCCTCTCCAGATTGCCTATTAGGCCATGAGATTCGCAGCCCCTGTGTTTTTATCTGGAATGGCTTCCCTATTCCAAACTTTGATAAATCAGTTCCTGTAATCCTCCTCCCGTAGAGACTTGTGTACCTCTCCCTCATTGCATTAATCACACTGTATCAAAAATACTTGTTCACATGTTTCTGTACCCCATTAATCTGAAAACTCGTGGAGGCAGGGACGTGTCTTTCCCCTCAACTGCATCTCCTGTGTCAGGCAGTGCTTTGCACAGGATCACAGCCCAATAAACATCTTTGAATGCACGCACGAGAAAGCCTGAGGTGGTCCATATAGAGGCTCAAGTTGCCAGAACAGAAGCCAGTTAAGAAGATCACTGCCAAGAGGCCATAGGAGGCCAGCAGTTTTCGCTGTTTTGAGCGATCTGCGTGATCACGCAGGGATCACTCACCCGCCAGCACGAACTTGGCCATGGCAAAGTTGCGAGATACCCCCGGTTGCGGTTTCCCTGGCAACCACGACGCCAAAGACTAGGCGCAGGCGCACTCCGTCGCTGAGCGAGGGGTCCAGTGCCCTGCAGGAAAAGTTAGATGTTGGGGTTAAAGATCATATATCGTCTTTAAAAAGCTCTGCGATCCACCCCCCAATCCGAATCCTGCAGCTAAGAAAACTAACCCTTGTCTGCGACAGGCGTTCGTAGCACTAGCCTATCCTTGAATCGCCGCGAACGAACACTTTTGGACGCATGAAGGACCCGTCAAATCTCGCGATAGGAGCCGCTCGCCGGGACACAGTCCTGGCTGTGCAGGAAAGTAACCTCGGGGTCCCGAGCCAAGGTGAGTGGAGGAAGATCAGAGGCGGAACCTTTCCACTCTTGAGAGTTACTGCTTTTCCGAACAGGTCTCAGGCACTATCCGGGCGTTAAGTTAGGGAGGTGGGTCACTACCAGATGACCTAGTTGCGAAAGGACGGACTCCTCACACTTTCTGAAGTCGGGCGAGACTGGCTGGCTGCGTCTCCCTCCCAAACTCAGGTCTACTTTGTTCACATCCTTCTTCTTAATAGTCCGGGTTCAGTGGCTGCTAAATCCTCAAGTTAAACAGTGCCCACCAGCGTTTAACCCTCAACTTTCTTTGAGGGCATCTCCAAGGCTATGGTGACATAAAATCCGCCCCTACGGAGGAAGCTTTGTGGGGACCCTTGTCCACCAGAAATCCACTTTTTTCTTTTTCTTTTTAAGTTCACTGATGCAACGACAACTGCCAGAGTACCCTGATCCCTTTGAGACTGTACCCATTGTGGTAGACGTGGAGGAAGCCCTTGTTAGTAAAAGTTTTACCATTTTAGTGTAAGTCTTCCAGGTCGTTTCATTTAATCTCTGTCTGAACTCATTTCATTTGTTTATGTAAAAGTTTTGCTTCAACTTGTATTCCCTTCTACAGGAAAAAGGAAAACACACAAACACAACATCATGTGTTCTCTTTCACCAATAGAAGTGATGTTTGGATCATATTGACAACTTTAAAGCCATTGGACCTAATTGAATAAACAAAATGAATAACCGAGCAAGTTCCTTTTTATGGAGCCTCAGACATTTCAGTACTTTAGCTCCAACAAACAGAACTGTGAGGCGGTATCCTTTGGGATCTTGCAGACCAAAAATTGTGTATTCAAACTGGAACCCAAGAAACCTCTTCAATAACTTTGATGATAGAATGCAGTCATCAATGAGGTATCTCTTTCAGGATGTCTTGCTTTTTAAATCAGGAGATGATGACTTTCAAACAAAGGGTACAGGCATGGTTACAGCCCATAGAGCCAGCAGACTGCTTTGTCCCAGAAGACTGGCCTTTGACTCAAAACCTGTCTATAATAATGAATTGAAGAGAAATGTTCATCATGAGGCCTCCAATGAAGATATTCTCACCAAGGAAACAAAACCAACCCCTGTCAGCTGGAGAAAACTGTCTCAGGAGTGTAATTCCCTGAGCGATGTGCTAGATGCATTTTCAGAGGTACCTACATTTCCTAGTAGTAATTACTTCTCAGCAATGTGGACAGTTGCCAAAAGGATGTCCGAAGACCAGAAACGCTTTGAAAAACAACTGATGTTGGACCACCCTGCATTTACCCAGCTGTGTGAACAGTTGATGAGGGAGGCCAAAGTCATGCACTGCGACCACCTGCTGTTCGGTCTCCATGCCGTGGTGAAGCTGGGTATTCCTCAGAACACTCTGCTGGTGCAGACCTTGCTGAGGGTGGTCCAGGTAAACTCTAAAGGAGACTTAAATATCCTTTTAGTCGGTTTGCACGTAGCTTGAAAGAATGAAAGGAAGCCAGAGATAGAGCATATCTTTAAATGATGAGGGGAAATAGAGATTGTCAGTTGTTTCCATTATATTTGTTTCTATGTATATGATTTAGAGGCCTTAAATTAGCTAGGTCTTTTCCTTTTGCTATGGAAATTTATGAAAGCTTGTTCCATTTTTCTTCTTCAGAGTTGAGTAATAGTGAATAAAAAGCTAAAATGAGAGATTTAAAATATACAAGGAAGGAGAAAAAGGAAGGGGACTAATATTTATTGAGTACCTACACCTTTTACTTATAAAATTGTGTTTAACCCTTTCGACGCCTTTTCAAGGTTGATGTTACTTAAGTTTTGCAGATGAGTAAACAGTGATGTTAAACAAATTGTTAGTCATATAACTATTGGATTCATTTATACCCTAAACATTTATTGGGTGTCAACTATGTACCAGTACTTACCTCTAGGAATATAAATATGATTCTTGCCCTTATAATCAGAGGGAATATGGATATTGTAGGCAATTACAAAAATAACCAACATTTGAGTCATATACTAACTGTTACAGGCATTGCACTGAACACAAGAGATTGTAATTGTGAAAAAATAATGGCAATACAGACTTTCAGCGCAATGAAACAAAAATATAGAGTCTTATGAGAATGTGTAATGGGATTCCAGCCTAGTCTGGAGAAGACCTTCATGGTGGCAAGGGGAGATGGGACAGAAGGATGCAGGATTCGTGTTTGAGATAGATATGTTTAAAAACAACTGCCTCATGTAATCTTCAGTGTAGCATTACTCTCACTTTACCAATGAATAGGAAATAGAAGCACAGAGATGTTCAAAACTTATCCAAGGTCAGATACCTGTTAATGTTATTATTTGTAGAACTTGATAAATAGATCTTAATGAATGGACAAACACCTAGTCCATTGTAGAACTAGGATTCAAGTCCCATGGGAGATGCTGTCTGAGTTGAATCCAAGGAACACACTGCAGTCTGTGAGGGGCTGACAGTGAATGGGGTGGGTTTTCAAGCAGAGAAGGTTGCATGTTCCACCCAGAGCAAAAGTTGGGCAAATCTGGTTAGCTGAAAGTAGTTCAGTGTGGCTGAAGTACAGAATGTTGGGGTTGCATGTGTGAGGGAGTGGGGAGGAAATTGTGAATGTGGTGATCATGGAGGAGGGGTTGGGGGGCAGTGGCAAGACCCAAGGCTCAAGAAAAGGGGGAATCATAAAGAGCCTTTTATGTCCAGTTAAGGAGTTTGGATTTATTCTATAGGCAATGAGGATCTTTGGAAGTATTTTAAGCAAAGGGCTGGGATGCTCATAATTTGTGTTTAGGTCACTGTATGAGTGGAGGATGGATTGGAAGAGGACAAAACTGATGGGGAGCCACTTTTTGTTTTAAACAAGGGAGTCAGTGTCCTGTTTGATGTTACTGAAACTACAGATGTGATGAGGAAAGGAGAGCTTATTAAAGTCATCATTTGCCTTTTGAGAGTAAGCATCTCGGACTTCTAAACTCAGTGATCATAATGAAATAACTTATTTTTAAGCACTTGCTGTTGTCTTCATAATGGTCTTAAATCTTAAGAAGAGGTAAAAATAATGTTTGATAAAGGTTATTTCAGAAGCGAAAGAATATGATCAATATCAAATGGATTTTCAGTGATAATGGAATGTAAAGAAGTTTTGGTGCGTAAAAGAGTATGTATGAACTACTTGGATTCACTGTGTATGATATTTTATGTACCAGAGTTGCTGTTTATTGAGGACTGACTCTGTATGAATTCTTGGTTTCATATTTAATCCTTTAATTGAAAGCATCAGCTTAGTAGTTTTGCATAGTCTAATATGGGCTCATCATCTATTGTGTATTTGTAATTATATTTCAATAGGAACGTATCAATGAGTGTGATGAGAAATGTCTTTCAGTTTTGGCAACTGTGCTAGAGGCAATGGAGCCATGCAAGAATGTGGATGTTCTTCGAGCAGGATTGCGGTGAGAACTCTCTTATGCTTTCTTCGTGTGGCAATCTCTGTTTTCTACTGTCTCAAATCAAAACCCAGTTGAAAGCTGAACTGCTTTAGTTTTTTGTTTGGGGGAAACGTGGATGGTAGTTATAATCTTTAAAACCTTTATTAAACTTAAAATTCTGGCTCTGGATCAGGTAAAAGAGGAAATAATACTGCTTTTAGGGGCCACCATAAGAAAGAAAGGTATGGTAACATTGAAATCTAAGTTTAAAATACAAGACTGATGTGAGCTGGGAGAGAATTGACAGGTATTCAGTTCATAATGGTTACTTAGGCACTCTGTGGAGGTTC
Source organism: Noctilio leporinus (assembly GCA_004026585.1). Lineage (NCBI taxonomy): Eukaryota > Metazoa > Chordata > Mammalia > Chiroptera > Noctilionidae > Noctilio > Noctilio leporinus. Next base: position 24,861 of record PVIW01007044.1, on the reverse strand, counting down.
CATGACACTCGCCTGGCTTGAAAAGGAGCTTGAGTTTTATAATTGATAAAATTGATGCAAGTGATAAAATGTCATAGGCCAGTGAGAATATTACATAATTCCCTTTTGTACTGACTCTGCATTGGGTATCTTACTATAATCTGGTGTGATTTGTTCACTCATAAAGATAGCAGAATACGGTAGAGGAAGCAATCCTAGTGGGTCTTTCACTAAGCTCTTTACACTATCTTTAGCAGGTTGATCATGTCTATGGGCTTCATATTTTTTGCCTAGAAGTAGGAGCTGGACCAAATGACTTTTAAGGTTTCTCTTCTGGTTTTAAGATCCTAGGTCTGTGATATTTATTGTGTTTGATTACAGGATACTAGTTGATCAACAAATCTGGAAAATAGAACGTGTTTCCACATTACAAGCTGTGATGAGAAGTATTGGAAAAGATGCACCTGTTTCTCTTAAAAGGAAACTGGAGGTAAAGATCTGAATTTTCTTTAGTGGATGAGATTTGAAAAAAATATTTCTTGTAATTTGCCTTTAGTTCCTAGTCAATTTTTAGGCAGACATTGTTAAGCTTTTGTGTTTAACTTCGTTAAAGTGAAATAAAAGTAGATTTATATTTAATCTGTGTACGTAAATATATATTTACATTTATTTGAGTCATTTTGCTCAAGCTGTATCCTTTTTTATGTAAATATAAAAGTTTAAGATATTTTACCACAAATGATAAATTTAGTCTTATTTTCCTTTAGATGAAAGCTTTGCAGGAATTAGACAGATTTTCTATTTTGAACAGCCAACACATGTTTGAGGTGCTGGCTGCCATGAATCACCGTTCTATTATACTTCTCCATGAATGCAGTAAGATGGTCAAAGGTAAGGGAGATTTCTCTTCTGTGATTTTTAGCAACTGACCTACTGCTCTGGACATTTGTCTTATTTGTTTCAAGAACTCTGCTATTGTATATGAAAAATATCTGATGATATGGTTAGATCTAAATTTTATTTTTCTTCCATAGTTTTTTCTTTTTTCTCTTACATCATACTGTGCTATTTTTTTGATGTTTTATCTTTTTTTTTTTAATTTAATTTTATTGCTATTGTATTACATCCATCCCCTTCTGTGCTATTTTTTAAAAAAATGAAACAAAAGTATTGAGTGTTGAATATCTTGGATCTTCCATTACAAACTATCTGGTAATTTTTGTTTGTTTATTTAACTCATTCTTAAAGGTAATATCCATGGGTGTCCTATTAAAATACTGATCAACATAGTGCAGTCTTGCAGAGACCTCCGATATCGTAATTTAGATCTTTTCAAGGGCATAGCAGATTATGTGGCTACAACTTTTGACGTCTGGAAGTTGAAACAAGTAAGTATGTTAATAGGTTAGAATAAACATCAGCAACAGATTCAAGCAGTATATTAATTTATTTAGCATTCTAGATATTTCTCTATCAGCTTTATAGTAAAGATACCACAATATTCCAATGCTAAGTTGATTTTTGAAAAATTAGCTCCTTATCATTTTTGTCTGGAAGTTACCTGTTAATGTACCACTTAGTCTTTTGACTTTTTCTATCTGAAATAAAAATTATATTGTGCAATGTTTGCTGTTCTATTTGTTATTTATTAAAAGGTTGTAAGGTACTTTGGGTAATTAGGATTAGTTCTTCTCCCCTGCCCCCTCTTTTTATTTGGTTAGATTTAGAATAATATGAGACAGGCATATGCTTCTTGAAGAATGAAATGTCATTATTTAATGATTATGTCTATTTTTTATGGAATGTTTGCTTATTTCCTCTAGAGTAAGGGCCTTTAAATGCAGGTGCTGTGTTAGTAATATAAACATGAATGAAGCAGTCAGTAAAAACCTCTTTTTGCAATTAAGCAGTGGTATCTGCCAGGTCAATAGGTTCAGTTTACTTTGGAGGGTAAGAAAAATACTGCATTTGCCATAGACATTGATTTTGGAAAGAGAGGTACTAATCATGAGAAGGACCGAGAGGGAAATGAGAAGTGAACTGGAAATTATAATCATACTATTTCATCTCTGTTCCCATTTATAGGAATTCATATTGAGTATAGAAAATTTTCAGTTATCACTTGGAATTTAGGAAGTATCTAGGTTTGGAAGGAGGAGCAGTTTAAAAATGAGTTGGTTACCTTTGGAAAACTTCAGAGAAGGTATATTTAAAGGAGGCTGCAGGTTTGTTGTATGAAAAGTCTGTAGGCTAGGATCTATTTTTAATGAAATGGAAACATGGAAGCCATTGTATACTTTGGTTTTCTGCTTATAAAGTGAGGTTGCTTAATACCTGACTCAAAAATGATTGGAGCATATTTTGTGAGAAAAAGATCATTGTTCCCTTTTCAGGTAATTTTCTCTTCAGGACAGTTCTTTTGCTGTTTAAATTGTTTGAGGACTAAATAAATTACTATGAACATACTGTACAATTATTAAAAAGTTCTTTCTCGATACATTCTTTTTTTAAGGTTCTTTTTCTCCTCATCTTATTTGAAAACCTTGCCTTTCGACATGCTGGTTTGATGGACTTATTTATGAAGAAAGTAGTAGATGAGCCTGGCTTCCTAAACATGAAGAACATTGTCTCCATTCTTCATGTGTATTCTTCTCTGAACCACCTCGGCAGGTGCCACACCCGAGAGTACGTACTGGTACTGGTCTTTGTTCCCTTCTTTATTGCTACATATCATATTTACAGAAAAGATTACAAAATCACCATGAGGTCAGGGAATTATTACAGCTAAATACATCCATGGCCATCGTCCATCAAGGAGTAAAACGTAGTATTTTTTATTTATGAAGTTACACAGAGTTTTATTTAATTTTTATTGTTCGTGATCTTGCTTACTCCTTTGTTCTTTCTGATATACTTGTGATATAATGAAATAAGAGTCATCATTTTAAACTTTCTCAGCTTATTCCTTCAGCCCTTGAGTTCATAGTTCAGTTTTGAACCTAACTATTCATTTTGTTTCAAACTATTGCTTTCTGTTATTTTCATTTTTACCCACAACAATGCAGCAATTCCTCAAACATACCAGCCAGTAAGTCTTTCTTCCTTTCTAGGTCAATTAGGGTTCATTCAAAACAAGAAATATACATCAAATGTCATTTGTTAGAAGAGTGAAAAGCACAGACTCTGGTGACATTTTGCTTAGATTTGATCCCAGCTCTGCCATTCACTAGCTGCTTAACTTTTGTCAGATTGCTTATTTTTGTCTCAGTTTCTTCATCTGTTTAATGGGGATAAGAAATGAATTATTTCTAATCACATTGGGTTGTTGCAAGGATTAAATGAATTAACATATGTCCGGCTCTTAAAACAATTCCTGGCGCATAGTAATTTTTAGATTTAAAAAAAAAAAAAGTAGAGTATAAAGCCCTGGCTGGTATGGTTCAGTGGATTAAGCACCAGCCTGTGAACCCAAAGGTCGCTGGTTCTGTTCCCAGCCAGGGCACATACCCAGGTTGCAGGCCAGGTCTCCAGCCAGCTTCCCAGCTGGAGGCAGGTGAAAGGCAACCATACATTGATGTTTCTCTCGGTTTCTTCCTTCTCCACTTCCCCTCTCTCTAAAAATAATACAATCTTAAAAAGAAAAAAAAAAAAATAGAGTATATGCCACAGGCCTTGGTGGAGCAAACAGTGGCAGTTCTGAGGGTCTCCATGGCAAGAGTCACTCAGGGGCCATCTCTTTGCTCTCATATGACTTGATCTCTGCTGTTTTCTGTCCCTGTGGTTTTCCCTCAAGATTCAGATTTCCCAAAGAGAGAATCTGATTGAGTTTGGGTCACCTGCTCATCTTTGTGGCATATAGTCACTCTCTAGTACTGAGAGACTCAGTTCATACTGTGTTTCATGTGCCCCGTCCCCCGTTATCTCTATCAGAGTCCTGTGCTTGTCACTTCTTACACAAGTCTCCAGTGAAGCCCCCTCCCCTCTGACAAAAATTTTAGAAACAGACCCACAGATTTCCTGGGATTCAAAGAACTAACACTAGGTGGTTAGGGCATTTTTAAGCTGTAGACATCTTAGGAAATAACCTTGTCCAATAAAACTGTTATATTGGAAATGGGAGAAATAACAAAGGTTAACTCTAGGTTGTCACATAAAGGTTGGGAAATAGGATGAAACACATCAAGAGCAGGATCGTACAGAGGAGGAGTCAGAGACATTGCATTGTCTGTCTTTGCTTTCATGTAACCCACTGGTTCTCAGTAGGGCATGATCTTGCTTCCCAGGAGGCATTTGTTGATATCTGGGGACATTAGTTTTTATGCTGGGGAAGCGGGTAGGGATGAGAGTGTTGTTTTCTCTAGTGGGTAGAGGCACAGGGATGCTGCTACTTACCTGCTGCAGACAGGATTGCCCCACACAGGACTGTCCAGCCCAAATGTCAGTAGTACCGAGAGTGAGAAACCCTCACTGTCCCACCTCAGCATTTCTCCTTTGGAATGAGTGTGGCTGACAGGTCAAGATCAATCCATCAGAATTTTCCGACCATGAATGTGCACTTGCTGGCATTTGGTATTCTGAAGACTATTTTTAAACAAGAAGTTTGTATTCCCTCTCCGTTCTACTCCAGTTAGGATGCAAGTGTTGTAAGTCCAGAGGAAGGTGGTAAATGGTAGACACCAAACCAGTGCAGTATGGAGGAGGGAGAGAGGAAGATGGCACCTTTGGCTGCAATGGCAAAGGGTTTAGAAGCAGGATGATTCAATGCACCCAGGGAGTGAGTCGAGTAGATGAGGTGCGTTAGATAGAAAACTGGAATTTTCTTAGAACATTGTATATCTACATGTTGTACATGAATCATTTAATTATGTGATGGCTTCTGGGAAAGAAGGTATGTTAAATCCAAAGTATCTTCTGGGGTTTGAAACCTAAGGGAGAAAGCTTTAATATTTAAACTCTGCTATTTCAGACTTTCTCAATCTGAACTTATCACCAGGTTTATATTTCTGGTCATTTTTTGTGTTCCTAAAGTCAGTTCCTTTTTTTGTTTGTCTTATTTTTGTTTTTTGGCCAGTTATTGTTATTTACTATTTACTAACCACCATGCAAAATGATTTTTTTAAACCACTTATGATTAACATGTAAAAAGCTGTACATATTTAATGTATACAACTTGGTGAGTTTTTAGATCATTATTCTCAAGTCATTTTCCTTCTGTCATCATCTAAGTTTATTTGTTTCTTTAGTCAGAAAACATATGCCAAGCACTTGGGTACTTAGGACAAAGATGAATAAGACATAACCCTTCTGGCCTAGGATTCTGTGTACTTCGTAAGGCAGACACGTAAATTGGACCGATAGGGTTTTATGCAGGATATGGACATAGCGGAGGGGTGTGCCCAGAAGCTAGGGTCGCAAAGTGGAGGATCTAGGTGGGTGTCAGGTACTGCTGCCTGGAGGAGCTGGTAACTGAGCAGATCCTAGAAGACAGCCAGGTAGGAGGGAAGATAAGCAGAAAAGAACTTTGTGAGCAGAAGGGCTCTGTGTTCAAGCCAGGGAGAAGGAGACGGCAGAGCACATGCAGGGCACAACGCATGGGCTGGTGTTGCTGAGGCATAAGGGCAGGATGAGAGAGGATTGGGGCCCCAGACTCCGTCATCTGCGGCCCTGCATAGTCTCAGTTCCCGCTGCTAATTCAATCATTGTCAGTTAGTAGATGCCACTCACCGGTATCTAGAACCATTACGTTGTTCCCATCCCATTGGAACTCCCACACTTCTGCTTAGCCTGCCTCTGCCTTCATCCCTGGCTCCCTTCCTCACCCATCTGCTCCTACCCACGGACCTCCCAGTTGATCTCAAACATTTTCCTGTCCAGCCCCAATGTTATAAGGGCTTACTTCAGGGTATTTGCTCCTGCTATCTGAATCGCTTGGTGTTTTAGCCTAGCGAGTTGCTTACTGCCACACAGATAACGTGCACGTTCAGACCTCCATTATTTTGCTCAGCTTCAAATGGTTTTCCCTTTCCTCATCTTTTCCATTTACTGAAATTCTCCTTATCCCAAAGCCATCTGTCTACTTTCTGTCTTGTGCACTGTTACAGTACTTTGCATGTACTTCAGGTTTGTCTGACACAATAACATATAGCTTATGCCCTAAAAGTCAGACAGACCTGTGTTCAAAGGGTATTTGTGCCAGTTATTAGCAGTGTCACCCTGGTCAAGTGACCTTCCCTAATTTTGATCTTTCCTCTTGTGCTTAGTGGCTTTGTTATACTGGGTGATGGGATTAGGCTTATCATTTTGTTTTTAAAACCCAGAATTGTGATAGCTAGAGGATATTAATTGGCTATAAAACTTCAGTGGTGTTCTAGGCCTTCATTCTGAGGATAATAATAATATATACCCTATAGAGTTTTAATGGGAATTAAATAAATTAAAACCTGTAAAACATTTGCCCTGTGCAAGATAGTGATAGCTAACTTGTACTGAGAGATAATTATTTATTATGAGATGTCCACTTGACCTGAAGGATGTGTGAATACTTATTTCAAACCTGATTTTTTAAAGAATCTTTTTCCTTTGGACTCCTTGAAGCCATTGGTTCTATGGCACCTCACCAGCTCTGCCATGAGCTTGTCTTCTCCTGATATTTGAAAGCTGGTTTTTCTTTGTTACCTTGAAGGTTCCTTGACATCATGGCCAGCGCTCTGACTGGCTACCTCCACCACATCGCTTCTGAGGACCTCCTGCATGCTGTGTGTTCATTTTGCTTGATGAACCATTTTCCCTTGGCTCCTCTTAATCAGCTCCTCCAGAAGGACATCATCAGCGAGCTGCTGAGGTCAGGTAGGATGCCAGTGCATGGCGGGGACTGAAATGAGCAGTACCCCCAGCTGCCCTGTGAGTCCGATCGGGGATTAGTTGGCCCAGTGTTAGAACCTGTAGAGCAGACTCTGCTGAAGAAAGGACCCGGAATGGTGAAGTCAGAGGTTGTGGAGAAGGCAGCAGTGAGAAGCAGCATCGTTGTTCCTTGATTTACACCCTAGGCCTTGAGCCGAGGGGTTTGTTCTTCCTCATCCTGTGTGTCACCTCTAAAGCCAAATTAAATCAACTCTTGCAATTACAAGTACATTGTCCCTCATGGTCTATAATGAAGGCATAGCCTGTTAGGTCAAGAAACCAACTAGTTACCAAAGTAACTAGTTGAATTATTTACTTTAGGAACCAAATTAATTGTTGATTTTAAACAAGGGAAAGCATTATCCCTTGTAGGTGTACAAAATTTGATGTGTCCAAGAATAGAGTAATTTCAGTTCTTTTAGAAACACAAATGAAATTACACAATTGACTTGAGAAGAAGGAGCATCATGTTTAGATGTTTTAAGCAGTCTGTTGCGGGGAAGGGAGCAGCCTAGAACCCAGGAGACCTGGGTTGCCATGTCACCTTTGCCTTTTGTTGACCACTAGCTATGCCAACATTCCTGGGCATTCTCACCTCTTCAATGAAGGGTTTAGACTAAATCATCTTGAAAGATATTTTAAACCCTAAAACATGATCAAGTACAGGGTATTGATCAGCTAGACACTGTGGGAACCAGGGGGACACAGAGAGATTCCTTCTGATAAGGAATAGAGCATCAGAAATGTAGGTGCATCCCTGGTTGGTGGCTCAGTGGATAAGGCACCAGCCTGTGAATCCAAAGGTCGCTGGTTCGATTCCCCAGCCAGGGCACATAACCAGGTTGCAAGCCAGGTCTCCAGCCAGGTCTGTAGTTGGAGGCAGGTGAAAGACAACCATACATTGATCTCTCTCTCCCTCCGGGCCTCTGTCCCTTTCCCTCTCTCTAAAAATAATAAATAAAATCTTTAAAAATAAAATTAAAATGAAAGAAATGTAGGTGCATTGATACAATTTCTTAATTGTGGCATTAATATTTTTTCTCAAGTACATGTTTTCTCTCTTCTAGGTAGCAGGGAGAGGAATGTTCACAGGCTTAATATTTTGGCTGCCTGTCTAAAACTTGATGATGTTCCTTATCACAAGACCATAGACCTGGCGCTGCCTTCGCTGCCATCCACACCATTACGTACAAATGGAAAGGTTTCTGCAGTGCTGAGTCATCTCCTGGGAGAGGGATACTTCTCCAAAAATGTCCAGTTGCCACATAACTGTGATATTGGTATGGGGCCTGACAGGATTTCCATCTATTTCACTTTGTTGTTTTCCTTCCTTTCCGACAAAAGACAGCAGCTGTCTGTGGCAGTTAGTGTGGGGCGGCGCTGGCTCTGGAGCTGCACTGCCTGGTTTGGGTCCTCACACTCTTGGTGCTGTAGCTTTAGCCACTTTCCAGCCTCCCTTTCCTGATAGGTAAACTGGCCGCAGTAGTACGCATCTCCCAAGGTTCCTTCCCATGACAAGTATATGAGACTGTACATGTAAAATCCAGACCCATGTCTGGCACTTGGTGAGCTCAATGTATTTTAGCTATTGCTGTTGCTGTTAGTAGTAGTAGTAGCAGCAGTAGGGTTTTGGGAAACAGAAAATCACATTGAGCAATGTTTGAAAACTTAACATCAATTGTTTTCTTTCAGATTTTGAAATCATAATGGATTCTAACAGGAATCAAGTGCTTCCACTTTCTAATGCGAATGTGGTAACTTCTACGGATATTCAAAGGTGGTTTATGTCTGTTCATTTGCTGAGCCTTCTTATTTTAAATCTTAATTATCAGAAACTTTCTATTAAATAGTAGCAACAGTGCTAAGACTATGTGTGTACGGAGCTTGTCATGCACCAAGAGAAGGAGACTTCTCAACCACTGATCTGCCCCTTAGGTGTTAAATGTGGGCGTGGTAGCTGAAGACAGTGGTGTGACGTTGGGCCATTTAATAAACTAGGCAGGTTTCCAAGATTAAGTTTTAAAGCTAAACAGTTCAAAAAAAGTGTTCATGAATTGAAGCGATCAGTGCAGGGTACACTTTCGACAAGCTAATGCAACAGTGATTATAAAGAATTAAGGTGTCTATAAAAATCAAGTACCCAATAAATAGTTTTCTCTATCACAAAGACTTCTGTACAGATAGAGAAACTTGAACTTTTTCATGAGGCCGTATCATATATGAGTCGAACCGTACCCAAGTTAATCCTAACTTGTTTCCTTGACCCACACTACCCATAGGGTGTCTCTGGGAGAAACTGTTGCTATACCCCAAGGAGTATCCTGGCTTTTAAGTAGGCGCATCAGCGCGTGCTGCACACACCCGGTGCACCGCAGCCCTTGTGGGGCACACAACCGGGTCAGATATGGATCCCGACCACAGGGAACTATATCTTGCATTGCTTTATGGGACATGCTCATAAATACAGTAGAGAGAGGTACAGAAAAAATCTGTAAGGATTCAAACTCTTATCTGCCCATCCCTGTCCATTTACATATTATAGCTCTGTAACTTCCACTGCTTTCCGCACCTGCCTGGCTTGTTCCTTGGCCATCTTTCACACTTGCTGTCTTCCCTATGCATGTTGCCACCAGGCAAAGGCTTTCTCTCTGATGTTGCTGAAAGATCATTTTTCAAGTTCTCCACTGTTTTGTCATGATAGTGTAACATTGTAGCTTTCAGCCTAAAGTACTGAGAAGTGAAGAATCTGAGCAGCATTCCTTTAACAATATAAATTTTTTTCTTTTATCTCTCATCTCAGATAACAGCCAGAGTATAACAGAAGACAGTAGGGATACAAATGTCTTTTCTTTTCCCCAAAGGCCAAGAACAATGAAAAAAATCAAATTACATGTTCCACATTTTTGTTACACATACAGATTTTATCTTTTTACATCTTCTTCTGTGTATTTGGTCTCCCTGTTCTGGTTTTGAAATGCTCTCTGAGAGACAGTCTGTACAAAAAATGCATTTACCATTTGGTATTACCTACATCAGTACTTCCAGTAGTGGCATAAACAATTATATTTAGGTTAGATATTAGCAAAACCTTAAGATGGATGCTTTCACATTTGAAATTTTTCCTTATCAGGACTATAGCCATCCTTAAAGATGGTTTGAGGGATAACTGTAAAGCATTTTTATAAGCTTCTGGTTACTAAAGTAGCGTTCATATGCTGGAAGCCAAGTAACAAGGAAGGGAAGGGCTAAGACAGTAGGGAATGGTGAGGGCTGTGGTCACTGGAGAGCTAAACTTGGAAATCTCCAAAGAACAGGAATACAGCAAGATTGTAAATGATAATCTCATTAAGTGACTAGTCTCATATTGCGTATTTTCATTTTCAGATTAGCTATACTCTGTGTTCCTAGATCTACTTACTGTTTGGATTTAACCCACCCCAGAGGATTCCTTGCTATGAAAATGCGTCATTTGAAAGCAATGGGTTTTCATGTGATCTTGGTAAGGAAAAAATGCAAATGACATATTCTTTGGTTACTGATGTCCATTCTGCCAGGCATGTTGTAGTTGAAGTTGGTTACTAGGATTGTAGGGGAATTGTTAGCAGTATCGAAATATGTGTTTTAGTTTTTGTTTCCTGGTACATGATTTGACTTCTACTTAAGTGATTACTATAATTTACTAGGGGTTTTATAAATGCTACGATTGGTCAACTGTAGTCATTTTTTTTTGAAGTTTTGTTTCATGGGCCAGTGTGCAGCTGCTATAAGATGTTTATCACCAGAGAAACCTGGATAGTTTTAAGAGGATGGTTCTTCCTCTTCATAGGCTTCATTTTGATTCCGAGTCTGCCCACGTCCCCCGCAATCACCACACTGTGGTCCAAGTCCACAAGCCTTTCCTTTTCTCTTTTGAACAGCCTCTCCAGATGTATAGAACAAGAACTTGAAGAGTAAATTTATATTTATGTTCATGTTGAGATCTGTCTAAATGCCACTTGTTGGTCCCATACATAATGTGAAATGTAAACATTCTAATCTTCGTTATGGTACCTACATATTCCAAAGTGTATTACATGTGGATTCAGAGGTTAAAATGGCCGCATTCTCTTAATAGGCTATTATTTAAGACTTTTTATTCGTATTGGCTGTTATATATTCTAGGAATAATGACCTCAAGAAAGGAATTTTTGCACCCTTCAGAGAACCTTTCAAGTTTTTATAATTTTCAGGTTAGAGCCTTTTTCTACCCTAGTATAGTCTAAGTCTTAAAAATGTGAGTAATTATAAGATAACATTTACTTTTAAAAAGGAGTCAGCTTCATGTTACTGTAATATGTTTGGATCTAGAAACTAGCTTTTCTGTGTCATCATTTTCTTGTAGACTGATTATTTTTCTCTTTCTTTGGTAAGGTTAATAATTGGGAGATGGAAAAACTAGAGATGAAGGATGCAGTAACATTTTTGAAGTCTGAAATCTTTTCAACCGAAGCCCCTTCTACTGCTGATGTCAATTTTCAAAGCACATGTTAAAGTGAAAAACAACCTTTTCATATTAGGAGACAGATACAAATTTGTAAAAATAATTTTAATAAAGACTACATTTTCAGTAATCCATGAATTCACTTAACTGCTCACCATAACAAAAAGTGTTACTTCGTTTCACTACTAAAATTAATTTTAAGAATGGAAGAAATGTTATTGCTGGCGTTTTAGAAAATGCTGAGAAAATTCCAGATGGGTCATTTTTCCAGCCATAACTATTCCCTCTATTGTCCAGATATTTGACAAATTCATGAACTGTAGGTTTTACTGTTTCTCATTAGCTTGGATGCATTGAGAACTGGTTTCTTAGTTGTGTAGATTGCAGGTAAGCTGGTGTTTGGACCTGTGTGTTTATATTCTTGCTATAGGCTATTTGAGGACTCAGGCATTGACCACATTTTAAGCATTGGTCACATAGCAATTGGATCAAGTTCTCAAATTGTAGACTAGGAATAAATGAGGTAGTGTAACTGAGCAAACCTGGGGTCCATTCACGTGGTGCCTTGGTGTATGACTCAATTAGTGTTGAGAGAAATAGGTCTTTACTTAAAATAATTCCAACCTGCAGGGGGCCTAGGAGCACTTCAGCTCAGAGCCCTGTTCTCCCTGAAGACCCAGCACTTCCCTTGCTCCCCCAAACCCAGTAGTTCCCCATTCCTTATTGTTGGCTCTCTTCTTCAGGGTCTGGGATAGGTTGTCAGCCCCCATATGATAGTCCAGGAAAGCATGTGCCGTGTTACACTGGAACAAGGTGCAGTCCAGGAAAGGCACAAGTCCTAGAGAGCCACGTTGCCATATGTTCCGAATTCCAAGAATCCAGAGTCTGAGTGTACAAGGTAGAGTCCTTGGTGGCTTCGTGGTCAGTGCGGGCACAGTTGAAACCGGCGTGCCTGCTTCCTCACAGGCCGTGCCCAATCCTGACTACAAACTGCATAGCTGCTTGTTCTTACTCCTACACCATGGCCCCCTTTTCATTGATTTCCCTCTCATAGCTGGCTGCCCTTCTAAATACTGACCTTATCTCTAACTCCTCCCACAATGAGCTACATTTGCTGGTGTCCCCTTACCGTTTACATTCTTTGCATTTTTTAGGGTAAGAGTTCCCCTCACAGAGTGCTTCCTTCCCTAGCAGCTACCAACCTGCCATAGATATGCAAAGTACCCTAAGCCTATCATCTGCTTCCCGCATCCACCAAACCAAGGACAGGGGAATATCTATCTGTACCTGGTTCGGTAGCCATCAGAAATAGGTGAGGATCAGGCATCTGCATGTGTTGCATTCTAGGTTGAGATGGTTTGTGGGCTGCATTAAGGAAAACATGAGATAACAGACAGGGCAAGGAGTCCAAGTTATTGAAACTGATGGGCTGTGGGTTGCTATCCCCTGAACTCCTGCCATTATTGAGGTCATTCTTCTGTCTCTTTCCTTTTTCTGCTACTTTGTGGTCTTTTGAATCTTCTATATATCTGAACTGTGTTGTGTGTCAGACTTGACTGTTTTTCAATTACATTTGTTCATTCATTTGTGGAAATGTTCAAGTTTGCGATACACCTACCTATATCATATTGGACTCATTGAGGGGACACTGAGTTTCACCTTTGAGACCTGAGCATCATACAGCTGGGATTATTTCACTCCCCATGCAAAAGATTGAATGTTTATGTTCCCCAGAATTCATTTGTTGAGATCTAACCCTCAGTGTGACGGTTTTGGAGGTAGAGCTGATGGAGGAGGAGGTTATGAGGGTAGAGCTCTCATGAATTGGATTCAGAGAGACCTCAAAGAGCTCCCCCTTTGCTTCTGCCATGTGAGGACCCAGTGAGATGACCATGTAGGAATTAGGAAGGGGGCCCTCATCAGACACCAAATCTGGCAGAACCTTGAGCTTGGACTGTCAGGGCAGCCTTGTGTGAGAGATCGGCTGGAGGCCGATGTGGGAGTAGGTAGGCAATGGGTTAACTGGGGGTTGAGCGGGGGAAGCGCTGCCCCAGGACTGGCTTGAGGGCCCATTGAGCAGGTGAATGGAGAGCTGACCCTCTGGACCTTTCACCATCAACCCTCACCACAGGCCTGTAGAGTTTCGTTGAGGACTTCAGTTGGGAGTTAAGCTTGCAAGTCATAGCGGATGAGCGTCATTGTTGGTCACTGTCAACATGCTGTAGGCAAGTGTTCTCCACTGGATTCTGAATTCTGTAGTTCCTACCAGGTTCATTAGCACATTGCAGCCTGGCTGCCTCTATACTCTGACATGGACTTTCTAACCTTCAGAACTGTAGAAATACAAATTGTTGTTTCTAGGCCACCCTATCTATCTTATGGTATTCTGTTAACATCAGCCTGGATGGACTAAAATACCCCAAACATACAGGCATGCCATTACTGGCTGTCTTGGTATATGTCAGGCACTGCTAAGTAGTCACATGTAGTCTCTCTTCATGATCTTAAAAATAAAGAATTCTCTTTTAGGTGCAGCTGCTCTTGATGGTCTTAGGGCCTTCGTTCCCTTCTCTCTAATAGGATAAATTATTTGCCAATGCTACACAGATAGTAGAGCAGGGCTAGAGTTTGTCCTTGAGCTGACATGGGCTTATGAGAGAGAAACATAGTCGAGGGACTCCAGTGAAAATACACCAGCGATATGACTGCACCTGTCAGAGGTCTTACCAACATACCCAGCCTGCATTTAGAAAAGGTAAGTGCTGAAAGGAAATAGGGCAATCACTTAGTACACCTCCCTCCTTTTATGAATGAGGAAGTTAAAACTCAAAAGAGTTTTATTTCCGTGGAGTCTCAGCCTCATCATTGATTGCCACATCATTTCCTCTTCTGCTCTTCAGCTTGTGTTTCAGGAGGTCTGGATTCTGGTTCCACACGACATCATTCAGTTTTGTGTATGTGGCCCTTACAAACTTCAGAACAAGAGTTGAAAATATACTGTTAATAAAGAAACTAAGATTCATTCTTTATATTTTAAGTGTACATCTGTTTCTTCTAATAGCTAATGATGACTCCTATTCAAAGGATTGGTCCAATTTCTGACTACTTATAACTGCCTTTTGCGGAAATAGTTTTCCTGAATTTGTACCAACTGATAAAGTGGATGAGGCATTCCTTTTTCACTAATATCACTAGTGTAAGCATTCTTCATGGCTCTGTGGTCTAAGAAAATCCTGTGAGGCTCAAGGTTCCAAGTCAAGAAGAACATTTTAAATAATAATACATTTCTTCTCAGGATTACTGATGTAAATAGGATTTATTCCTCACTTCAGGAAAATATGTAAATATTCTTTCCTGGTATTTATTCAATTGATTTAAAAAAAAAAAATCCCAAACCACACAACCCCAGTTTAATATTATGGGTTCATTTCTCACACAATGAGGCAATAAGGAAAAAAAGTAGCAGTTTATAAATGCAAATTCTGACTGCTCTTGAAATTACAAAGTATTTTATATCTTGGTACTATCTCCATTTTTACAAGGATGAAATGTTTTAGTTTTACTGTGTTAACCAACCAAAAGAGTGAATATGAAAGATATTAATTGATTATGTATATGGCTTGCTTCTGATGTATTTTTACGCTAAGTCATCTACCTATGAAAGAAATTAGGTGACTGAAGAAGAACTCGATCTTTTTGGTCTAATTCTATATTTTTCCTTTAATAAGTTTTTTTGTTTATACACATTTAGAGCAGTGTTGAATTTTTTAAATTCTTGAACTCTTTGAAAATGTCGATTCACATTATAATTATATCAAGTACACATGAAGGTAACCTCAAGGGAAAAATAAGTGCTGTATTTATGACACATGTCCAAATAAAGAGCTCCTATAATTGAAAAGAAACACACATTGCAAAAGGTAAATAAGCAAAGAGTTGATCAATATGAAAACTTTTAGTCTACTAGCAAACAAGGACATGCACATTCAAAGGCAAAAGCCTTTCAAATTAGCAGGTTTTATTTTTATTTTTTTTCCTTTAATAAGTGCAGTGCTGACAAAGGTGTAGTGGACCAGGCACTCAACATTTGCTCCTGGTGGAATGTAAATTAATATAACCCTCTGGAATGCACTTTGTGGTTTTTCCCCCTCTTTTTATTTTATTTTCCCTCCTTTTTTTTAAAACAGCTTCATTGAAGGATAATTGGCAACTGCATATATATATATATTTTTTTTTGAATTTAATTTTATTGTTCTTTTATTACATCCATCCCCTTTTTCCTTCCCTCTGTCCCCTGGCCACTGCATATATTTAAAGTATACAATTTGATATATATCACCCCAATCAAGGTAATAAACAAACCTACCTTCCGTAAAAATTTCTTCCGTTTGCCTTTCCCTTTGCTCCCTGGAAACCACCGATCTGCCTTCTGTCCCTACTGTATGCATCCAGTGTCTTGGAAATAATGCTATCTATTGACATTGGCCAGTAATCAGATTTTTAATAATTTTTGGTCTGTTTGCATGTGTTGTATATACTTGATAAATATTTGTATTATTCCTACATTCTGTGTAAGTGTTCTTATCACTCTATTGATAGTGTTTTACCACATAAGAGCCAAACATTGAGAACTATTTAAATGTCCCTCAGTGATGGAATATATGTATCTTCTAAACCTTTGCTGCACAGAGTGTGGTATCAGCCTCATCCTGGAGCAATGAAGAATCTTGGGTCTCAGACCTACTGAACCATAACCTGTATTTTAATAATATCCCAGGTGATTTGTATGCTCACTAGAATTTGAGAAGCACTGTTCTAAGACTAATATTTGTAAAATGTAACTTGGATGTGCCATAATTGACTTAATGATATGGGGGGAAAGTTTTACAATTCTGTCAAATAGGAAAGCAAACACTACTAGGATTCAAATCTTGTTTGTAAAAAGTACAGTTTAAAGAGAGAGGTGCATAAAAGAAGAAAGGTATAAAAATGTAGGAAGTGGGATTCCTGAATGACGGAATTGTGAGTGATTTTAATTTTCATTACACTTTATTTTTCATACTTTCAAGAATGATTATATATTGCACTTAAGACTGAAAAACAAGGCATTTCTAGTGTTTGATTCCCTGAGCAGCATTTTAGCAATTAGGGATTACCACTAAGAGCTTAATATACACACAAAGCTATAGGGGTTATGAAGAAGCCAGAGAGCCTCTCAAGTTGCTTACAAAGTAAGATGCCATTATTATGTGTCAGAAGATAGCTTAATGTGACAAGGCCCAAGGCAGAAGGTAAGAGGAGGCCAGAGAGAAAAGGGGTCACAGGGTTGGGTTGTCAGAGCTAGCTGAAAAGAGGAGGATGAATAAGATTTGACAACATTCCAAGGGAGAGCATATATGATCTGAAAATTATTTCAGGTTTTTAATGAGTTGAAACAATAGTAATGGTAGCTGGTGCATGTAGTAAATTATGATAATGTAATTTTTAAAAGAAAGGAGCCAAGAGTGTTATCCTCTGCTTAGAATGTTAATGAACAAGTAATGTAAATTTTCTGAGATTTACCATAAAGTCTTGTTGTGTATGTGATTCTGTAGCATATCTTGCAAATTAGTTCATTCTACTCCATTCCAAGCCCTACTTTTTATATGTCATGGTGAACGTAGAAAATGATAGCATTTTTATAGCACTAAGAGAGTATTTTAAGTTTTTTTTTTTTTTTTTTAACTTAAGGTTTTGTTTATTATTTTTAGATAGAGGGGAAGGGAGAGAGAAAGTAAGGGAGAGAGATATCAATGTATGGTTGTCTTTCACCTGCCTCCAGCTACAGACCTGGCTGGAGACCTGGCTTGCAACCTGGTTATGTGCCCTGGCTGGGGAATTGAACCAATGACCTTTGGGTTCGCAGGCTGGTGCCTTATCCACTGTGCCACCAGCCAAGGCTATTTTAAGTATTAATTTAGAGCTTAATAGAACAAAATATTACATTATATTATAATAACTACAATTAGCTAAATCCAATGGATTAGGGAAGATTTTAAATATGAATTTTGTGTAAAATTCCAAAACACATTTTTAAAAATTCCTTAATGAGAAGCTTGATCTTTTTTTCTAGACATAATTATTAAATATCAAGTATGCTTGAAATGGCTTATGTGCAATTCTTTTTTTAACTTTAAAATCATTTTTATTCATATTTAATTTTATTTTTCAGATTTTCATTTTTAGTTTATTTTTACCTATTACAGATTTTCATTTTTAATGAAGTAAATATCTTTAATATCCCACCTTAGAAAAGCTTTGGGAGGATCTGTTTATTATTTTCTTTTCTCAGAATAAAACTGTCATGAGGCCAGAGAGTGTGAAAAGCATTGTAGTTTATTACCAGCTATCATTGGTCCATTTCTTGCTCTGACCTCACAAGGCACCGTTGTAGTGGGTCACAAGCACTATATAGGCTGCTGGCCAGGGGTGAGGTCTTAGTCCGGGAGGGCCCAGGAAGGTGATTGTGGTGACCTGCTGGGTATGGACAATTTCACTTGATTTCTCTCGCCCGCGCTCTTTCTCTCTCTTTGGTTTGCTTTTTAAAGTTTGTTTCTTTTCTTGTAAAATTTCCTTTGTTTTTTATCTTGTTTTTTTAATTTATTTTTAGTTTTTTAATGTTATTTTCTTTTGGTCATTTTTGTTTTTCTTTGTTTTTTAAATTTATTTTATACTTTTGTTTTTATTTTGAAGTTATCACACCTGATGACATGGCAGCCATCTCTGCCAACGAGGAGGGCGACCTGGGGTGGTCGGGGCGGGGGGTGGGGGGGAGGTGGGCAGGGCAGGGACACACGACCTTCTCAGAAGCCTGGGCCAGCGGTGGCCCGCGAGGGTGACGCGAGCCATCTTGTAACTGTCACCCGGGTGACAGTTGCGAAAAGAACCAACAAGCGGGGCTTCCCTCAAGGCTTTCAAGAGCTTCATTGTCTGCAGTGTTTACATCGCCCCAGCATCAGCAGATTATTTGAAGTTAGTGTCAGCACTTCCTGTTCTTGGAGCAGGTCAGCGCGGGGCACTTACTTGACTATCTCTAGAGCTCCACCGCAGGTCGCAGGGCGGAGGAAGAAGCCCGCGTCCTGTTCGGGAAACTCATCTCCACGTCTGTCGATTACTACCACCAGCAAGGCACATAGTTCACCGAGACCTGAAGCCTGAGAACGTTGTGCTGGACGGTGAGCGCAACATCAAATTAGCCGAGTTCAGTTTCGGGGCTGAACTGAGAGACCTACGGTTGACGCCACTTGCGGTTTGGTCTCCTACATTGCCCCGGAGATCTGGAGACACCAAACCTAGGATGGCCCCAGAGTGGACATCTGGAGCCTTGTGGTGGTCCTTTAGAAAATGTTGATCGGGCAGTTGCCCTGTGTGGGGGACAACTTTGGCAAAATGAAGCGGTAGGTATTAAGAGGGGACTTCTCTTTACCGCACTACTTGCCTGAAGGGTGCCAAAAACTAAAAAACCAACCAAACAAACCCAAACTGATGCGTCTTAACCCGTGCCAGAGAGACCCAGCCATCACTCAGGATGGCTGGGTGAAGACTGGCCCAGAGGGGGACCTGGAGACGTGCTGGGAGCCACCTGGAGGTAATATCCACCCCCAGGTTACTGAAATTATGGAAACTTGGCTTTCACTAGATGGAAGTAAAGGAGGCAGTAAAACAAAAACAAATGCAATAGTATTACGGGGACTTGTTTAATCCTCACTAGCAGGAAGACCAAACTAAAAGTTCACACAGGGAAAGTAAGGCCCTCCCCCTCCCGAAAACGCAACCACAACAGTTCCACCATCCAAGAGCACAGGCAGCAGATACCCGCAGCAACGTGGAAGGCAGGGCAGCGGTGACCCTGGGCAGTGCGGAAGCCGGGATCACCTCTCCCATACCCAGCCCACAGCTAAGGATGACCTCCCTCGCCCCAGTCCTCCAGTATCGTTGGTGGCCATGCCCCCCACCAGCATGGTAGCCAGGGCAGCCCGTGCCCCCAGCAGCATGGAAATCAGTGTGGTCATGCCCCCCAACCCCTGCCGGGAAGTCAGCGTGGAAGTCAGGGCAGCCGGCACCACCTCTCCCATACCCAGCCCAAAGCTAAGGATGACCTCCCTCACCCCAGTCCTCCAATATGGTTTTGGGGGCTCCTTCACCACCACCTGCTGCAGCAGCACCAGCAGCAGTGGTGATGGAGCCCCAGAAGGAACCACCAAAGCCGGGTTTGATGGCAGCAACCAGGCGAGATCCACAATGGTAGCTGGAAGAGTCCTCAGATTTTTACTAAAATTGTTTTGTTGTAGGTTGTCCATGCACAAGGAACAACACAAGAGTCCACCCAATGTAAATTTGATTATTGTGGATGGCCTACATAGGGCCATGGGGGGAAAAAAATGCTGGGGCAAGCAAGCCACCTGCATGCAGATGTCAAACTTGAGGGCGCCTGCAGCTCCTGAGAGGCCCACCATGTGGTGCAGAGGCTGGAACAAACCGCCGCAGGCAGGGCGGTGCGGGAAACATATGCTGGTGTGTGCAGGTGAGAGGACTTGGTCCTGTGGACGATGGATGCGTGCGCCGCCACAGCGTTCCTGCACAGGATTTACATCAGGAGGGTGTCCATCCTGCATCTCCGTGGCCTTTAGAAGCATCCTAACTCAAGTATCTTCAGAACTTGGAGGACAGCCTGGAGCTCCAAACAAAAATAGAAGAAAATGTAAAAGCCAGAAATAGACTCAACTAGATCAGAGAACTTAGCATGTGATGAAGATGGCATTTCAGTTCAGTTGCCTTTTCATGTAAAACAAGTGCTTGATGGTTTTTCTTTAGCATATCTGAATTGTCAGCATTACTACCTTCATACCTTGCAATTAATTCTTGGTCAAGACAGTTTAATGATGTCTCCAAATTTAAAAAAAAAAAATTTTAAGGTCTTAAGAGAGAGGAATGTGGAGAGAGAAAGAAATATCAACGTGTGAGAGAGAAACATTGTGCATACACTCCACAGTGGAGTGGTCCACAACCCAGGCACAGGCCCTGACGGATCTGAACCAGCGACCTTTCACGTTGCAAGACGATTCTCCACCACCTGAGCCACACTAGTCAGGGCTCAAATTCTTGGTCGTCACCTTTGACAAGTAGCTGATACATAGGTAGTTGATAAAATAACTTTATACTATTTTAAAAACCATTCAACAATTGAAAATTTATTTAGAGCTTAAGAATTCTTGTTTTGTCATTGACAAATGTAATGTTGATCATTTTTGTGATAATACAAATGAATCTCAAATGCAATTGAATTTTTCATATCAAGTATATATTTTCAAATAATGATTAAGTTATAATTTATAGTGGGTGTGTGTTGTAAAAGCCATCATTCTGCAACTAGTTTGGATGTCTAAGCAGAGAGATGCAAGCAAACATGAGAGATCTTGGGTAGCTACCCTGGAGTTTAGGAGGACTAGGCTTTCCCAAACCTCAGTTGACTGCAGCTTACCATAAAATTATTCAATAGCCAGCCTGCCCCTCTTCCTGATGCTCAGTAGTAGGCTTCTTAGGTAGCTGTCCAGGTGACCGGGGGCATTCTTGGCTTCACCTAACATATCACAACAGAGCAGGAAAGGCCAGGTGCCTCCCATGTTCCTTCTCAGCAAGAGCTGAGGAGGAAGCCATCAGATCCCACTCTGGGTTACTTTCTAGGGGCTACTAGGTGAGGAGGTTACCGGCCCAGAAAGATTTGGCTGCCCAGCCCTTTGTGGGTCCCCTGAAGGCTGAGGAGATGCTATCTCTTGACACACTTGCAACCCATTTGTGGCCCATGGCTATGCTGTGCCTCACTGGTGGGCTCAGAAAACTGAAGTGTCTATATTCCCCAATCCTCCTTACAGCTTGAGTTCCATATGTGGCCTAGCTTCCTCCAAGTAAGCGTGAGCTTGCGATTAAGAAAGCCAGATGAGTTGGCGATTGTATTTTTCTATTTCTGCCATCAGTCATGAAGCATTTGGTTTTTCTGGACTAGCAATCGTGAAGGTCCCCAGGTGTGGTGCGGTGGGATATGGGGCATCCATTTTCCTAGTGGCAGTTGTGGCTAAGGTAATGTGGCTCTGCAACCAGCATCGTCAGGATTTTCCGGCTCCCAGGGTACAAGCAGAAATAGCTGCTCTTCTGGCTGCACTGGTGTTCTGAGAGTCACTTCTGGATGCAGGCTACGGGCTGCTACTTCAGTCCTTCCAATCACAGGTGAGAAGTCAACATGCAAACACTTGGTATTTAGACTAGAGTGGCTTCCGTTATCAGAATACTGGTTGTTAATGATAACATCTATCTAATCTATCATCTATCCAGGTTGTAGACAAAAAAAAAAAACAAAAACCAACTTTCTCTAAAACTTTCTGAATTTATTCCTAAATTTCACTCAAGGTCGGAGGCATACATCACATTACTAACGACCGTGAGGCATATCCAGGCGCACTGCGGCTGGTTTTACATATACCTCACTCCGGAGGTTGGTTTCTCCAGGCAGCAATAATAAAGCTGCTTTGGCAGGGGAAGAACAAACAGCCCACCTGCTTTTGTTTTCTACCTGATCTCCTTGCACCTCGTTTTCATTGCGCTTCCCCATTTTGCAACTCTGCCAATTTCAGCTCACGCAATCTGCAATCTCTGTACACCAAGACCCACATCATCCTGAAAAGAAAAAGAATAGTGTCAGACTTGTGCACAATTGTCTCAGAAAATCTATCCCAATTTTTACCAGAAAAAAAAATGTGATGAATGGAGAAATACATGAAATTTATTAACTCTACAAACACTTTGTCATAACTTTTAAGG
This sequence comes from Noctilio leporinus, assembly GCA_004026585.1. Lineage (NCBI taxonomy): Eukaryota > Metazoa > Chordata > Mammalia > Chiroptera > Noctilionidae > Noctilio > Noctilio leporinus. The sequence continues at coordinate 2,648 of PVIW01007044.1, read as the reverse complement.
TTGATGAAAAGCCAATGCTGTTTGGAAACTTTGAAGTGCTTTGCTGCTGCTTATACTCAAGAGAAAATATTTTTCTTTTTCCTCAAATTTCTGCCTTTTATTTTTGAAAAAAAAATTTAACAAGATTATTTCTAGAGAAGGGGAAGGGAGGGAGAGAGGGAGAGAAATAGCAATGTGTGGCTGCTTCTCACGTGCTTCCACCTGGGGACCTGGCCCACAACCCAGGCATGTGCCCCCATGGACACTCCATCCACTGAGCCATGCCAGCCAGGGCAGAAGATATTTCATCACTCTTATTAAATGCCAGCCTTGAAAAAAAAAATCAAAGAATGGAAATGGAGGAGCAAGTCCCCTTCACCAGCTTGGGGGTCAAATGAAGCTGCATACAAGCTGCTACTCCTGCTGCTGGATGCTGTTACCCAGACGGGGTCCCACAGAGTCCTCCCCCCCCACCCACACACACACCAGGCAGCGCCTTCAATGCCTGTCGTCTGCCTCACTGTCCATGCAGGCCTCTGCCGAGGGTGCAGTGTTTTCAGGGGCATGGGGCTCTCTCCTGAGGGTATCCCTTGCCCCGCAGCTATTTTCCTCAAAGCTCTCCCCCAGGCCAGGCAAGTGCCATTAGAATAGCTTTCCAGGTATCAGTCTCCTCTTCCGTTCAATTTTTTTTGGGATGATCTTCAGGAAACATAGCTTTAAAGAAAAACGGAGGCAACCAGGTCATGTGGGTCACATATGGAGGAATGTGAAGGGAAAAGTGCTTGTGAATTTACTTGCTCGTTTTTTCAAAAGGACGGACTACCCACATTTCTGAGCTACAGGGTCTTACGTGGTTCTTTTTGTCCTCAAACCACAAACCAAGTGGTCGTCTCTCAAACTCACAGCTACCAGTGACTTTGATATCAGTGTGAGGTCTTTATTTTTTTAAAAATTAAATTGTGAAATACACATAAAATTTACCATCTTAACCACCTTAAGTGTACAGTGTATCAAGTACACTCACATTGTTGCACGGCCATCACCACCATCCATTTACAGAATTCTGTCCATCTTATGAAACTGGACTTGTACCCATTAAATGATGACTCTCCACCTCACTCCCGCCAGCTCCTGGCAGCCACTATTTATGTCTCTATGAGTGTGACTACTTTAGGTACCTCATATAAGTGGGATTATGCAATAGTTTTCCTTTCGTGTGACTGCTTATTTCATTCAGCATAATGTCTTCCAGATTCACCCTGTGGTAGAGCATGACACGATTTCCTCTTTTTTTTTTTTTTCTTTTCTTTTTTTAAAAATTTTATTGTTGTTGTATTACATTCATCCCCTTTTTGCTCCCCTCTGTCCCCCTCTCCACCCACCCATTCCCCCCAAAGTCAATCCCACCTGTTGTCCATGTCCATGGTTCCTTTATACTAGGTTCTTGTCTAAGCTGCTCCCCTTTCTTGCCTCTGCCTCCCCACTCCCCCCAACCCCTTGCCCCCTGATCACTGAAGGCCTATTCCTTGTATTCATATACTTGGTTCTGTTTTGCTTGTTGTTAGTTTTGCTCATTATTGTCCCATAATGGGTGAGATCATATGATATTTGTCCTTCACTGACTGGCTTAGTTCACTAAGCGTAATACTCTCCAGTTCCATCCATGTTGTTGCAAAGGGTACAAGTTCCTTCTTTCTTTCTGCTATATAGAATTCCATTGTGTAAACGTACCAAAGTTTTTTGATCCAATCATCCACTGATGGGCCCTTAGGCTGTTTCCAGCACTTGGCTATTGTAAATAGTGCCGCTATGAACATAGGTGTGCATAGGTTCTTATGAATTGGTGTTACAGGATTCTTTGGGTATAGTCCAAGTAGTGGAACTGCTGGATCAAAAGGCAGTTCCATTTTTAGTTTTTTAAGGAAACCCCATACTGTTTTCCACAGTGGCTGCACCAGCCTGCATTCCCACCAACAGTGGATGAGGGTTCCCTTTGCCCCACATCCTTGCCAACACTTCTTGTTGGTTGATTTGCTGATGATTGCCATTCTGACAGGTGTGAGGTGGTATCTTATTGCGGTTTTTATTTGCATCTCTCTGATGACTAGTGATGTTGAGCATTCTTTCATGTACCTCTGGGCCCTTTGTATATCTTCGTCAGTGAGTTGTCTGTTCAGGTCCTTTGCCCATTTTTTTAATTGGGCTGTCTGTCTCCCTGGTGTTGAGTCGCATTAGTTCTTTGTATATTTTGGAGATTAGACCCTTGTCTGAGGTATCATTGGCAATTATGTTTTCCCATACAGTCGGTTCCCTTTGAATTTTGCTGATATTTTCTCTAGCTGAACAGAAACTTTTCAATTTGATATAGTCCCATTTGTTGATTCGTTCTTTGATTTCCTTTGCCCTTGGTGAAGTATCAGTAAACATATTTTTGCGTAGGATACCCGAAAGTTTACTGCCTATATTTTTCTCCAGGACCTTTATGGTGGCACTGCTTATGTTTAAATCCTTTATCCATCTTGAGTTTATTTTGGTGTATGGTGTAAGTTGTTGGTCTAATTTTATCTTTTTGCATGTTGCTGTCCAGTTCTCCCAACACCATTTGTTGAAGAGACTGTTTTTACTCCATTGGATGTTCCTTCCCCCTTTGTCAAATATTAGTTGACCAT
>PVIW01007043.1:0-77938 GCA_004026585.1 Noctilio leporinus | reverse complement strand
TTGCAAAGGATATGTTGGGGCTTAATAGTTCATATTGCTCTCGGTATAATTCAGGTGCTTGAGATTGGCAGCAATCCCTTTCCTGATGCTGCCTCTTTTTCTTGGTCAGGACTTTACAGTCTATAGTCTATATTCTAGCCGGTCTTGGTGCGTGGCAGGGCCTCTGATTGTCGCAGTAGGGCTGATTCTGAGTGTCCGCTCCCAGGTAGGCTGGGCCTTCAGCAGCCTGGCTGGGTGTTAGGGCTGCCGGTGTTCTGGAGCCCGCAGGGAGCCCCCCCCCCTCCTGGCGGAGGTTCCGGCCCAGGCCGCGCCCCCAGCACTTCTGCAGGGCAGCCCGCAATTTCGCTGGTCCCTGTGACGACTGGTCCCGCCCCTGCAGTTCCGGGAGGAGGCCGGGCCTGTCAGTCAACACTGTCTGGGGTCCGCCTACACTGTCCCACCCTTCCGGGGCAGGCACCACGTCCCCAAGCCAATCAGCTCTCCTCAGAGTCCTTTACGTGGCCTCTGTGATGAGCCCCTCCCAGGCGTGGGCGGTGCGGCCTTTGTTTCCGGCAATGGCAGGTCTCCTGCCACTAGTTCCCGGCTCGCAGGCTCGCCGCCCGGAGCTGCCGCAGAGCCTGGGGGCCTGTGTGGCTGCGCGGGGCTGGGCCTCCCCCCTCGCAGGGGCTTCTAGCTGCTGTTTCCCCAGTGGCCCAGCAGCTCTATCTTCGGCCCTCTCGCCACCCCGCTCGTGCACTTCCCGCTCCCCGCTCCGGCTTCCCGCAGGACTCTTCTCCTCCGCCTCTAGCCCCGAGAGGAGCCTCCTCTCCCTGTTGCCGGAGTGAGTTTCTCACACAGCCCCTCCCCTGCAAGAGTTCAATTCCGGGTTCCCTACGGCGTTCGCCCTCGCTGCCCGCACTTCTCTGTTGAGACGTCCAGTCACCAGCGAGCCCGGAACTGGCCCCAGTCAAACGCGCCCCTCTGGGCAGAGCCGCCCCTGCCCAGAGCCGACCTCGGCCCGCTGGCCGGTTGGTCAGAATGCCTCACCTACTGTCCTGCTGGCCTCCTCTGCCTCTGGGCTCTGTTCCCCTGTGTCCAGATGCTGTCCGTTCCAATCCCTAGGGTCCTGAAGCCGTCTCACGCTCCTTATCCTGTCCTCTAGCTGCTTTGGTACTCGAGAACACCATCAGCACTGCTCTCTGTCGCCATCTTTCGGTTATTATTTTAGAGTGTGCTTGATACAGAGAGATGGAAGATCACTGGGGAGAAGTAGGAGGGGTGGTAGGAGGAGCTTGCCAAGGCTATGGAAAGCATCTAGAATCTGATTGGCAGAGAAGCAGAGCCAATAGAAATAAAAAAGAAGGCTGGCTCTTTGGCTCAGGAGCTTCTCTGGGTCCTGAGGAGACTCTCTCTCAGGTTCAGGCTCTCAGGCTCTCTCTCTTCCCTGAGGACGCCTGGATGATGGTGCTGCAGCTATTTGCATTTCCCAGTAGATGCTAGTTTGGATGGGAAGGAACTCCAGGCACAGCCTAGGATCGGGCTGGCCTGGCAGAGGGTGGCAGGGTTATTCTTTGGGTGTTTTAGAGGGAACAGGCTCTGAGGCAGAAGACTGCTAGTCTCCCAAAATTGTGTAGTTTTTGTATTTTATGTTGTTTTAGTTTATAAACTAACCCCAAAGAAACTAACGGAATGATAGGAGAACTCAGGTATTAGAATTTAGCCTTGATAGACTCAAGTGATTGAAGCTGTGACTTGATAGGCTGCAGTGACTGCTTTTGAACAAAGCCTCCTTTCTTTTATCATCGAACTTTTGCCTCTGGAATTTTGCCTACAGGGTGGTAGCAGGCTGCAGGCCCCCAGGTTGCTGTTCAGTAACATATTCTTTGTACTTAAATATTTTTTTGCTGTAAACCTGTAAACCATGTTATACCAGAAGCAGCCTCACCTATCTCTTGTATTTACCATGTCTCTTGTGGCATCATTTCCCCTTGATTTAATGTCATGTTTCTAACTTATAGACATCCTAGTGAATATACAATGATATATCAAGAGTTTGATTTGCTTTTCCCTTGTGACTAATGTCATTTAACATCTGTTCATGTGCTTGTTAGTCATTTCTATACCTTTTTGGAAAAAAATGTCTACTCAGATAGTTTGCCCTTCTTAAAATTGAGTTATTTTGCCTTGACTGGTATGGCTCAGCTGGTGAGGTGCTATTCCATAAATTAAAAAGTTGCATGTTTGATTCCATGTCAAAACATATGCCTGGATAATAGATTTGGTCCTCAGTCAGATTGCATATGTGAAGCAACAAGTTGATGTTCCTCTCTCACATCAATGTTTCTCTCCCTCTCTTTCTCCCTCACACCCTCTCTCTAAAAATAAACTCTTTACAAAATAAATGAATAAAATAAAATTGAGTTATTTTGTTGTTTTGAATAGAGTGTTCTGTGTTTTGAATACTGGACTCATCAAATATATGATGTTTTTTAAAGATTTTATTTATTATTTCCAGGGAGAGAAACATCAATGTATGGTTGCCCTTCACCTGCCTCCAGCCACAGACATGGCCAGAGACCTGGCTTGCAACCTGGTTATGTGCGCTGGTTGGGGAATCGAACCAGTGACCTTTGGATTCACAGGCCGGCACCTTATCCACTGTGCTACCAGCCAGGGCTTAAGTATATGATTTTTATCATATCAAATATATGATTCACATCAATGCTTCTCTCCCTCCCTCTCTTTCTTACCCTCTCTCTAAAAATAAAATAAACTTAAAAAAGAAAAAAGGAAAGCCTGAAATTTCCTGGAATTTGTCATTAAGTCAGTCACGGCATGGTAAGGGGTGGGTCTGATAGTTGTGCCTTTCATGACTATATGTCATTTCACTCTCAATAAAAATCACTGGTTCTGAGAGTTCCTATCTTGTCAGCAGAGCATAAATTTTACTCAAAAAGGAGCTCTTTTGACAGGATAAGTTCAACTGTCAAACTGCTGAGGAAACAGAAAAATCTCCACTGGACCATACAGGCATAATACAAAAAACTTGAAAAAGAAAAATAAATAAATAAATAAAAAGCAAGAAAATGTGTGACAATATCATCTGGGAAGTGAAAAACTATTTAAATTGGGAGCTTCATAAACCAAATTGAAAGCTCCTATAAAGCAACTTAAATCCAGTTGTCTTTTTATTAGTTTTTGTTTTGTTCCCTTGTGCATTATTTAAATTTTATTTCCAAAAATATTCAAATAACAACAATAAGACCAAAACCAAGTAGTACTGTTTATTAAAATTATTGGAAATGAAGAGAAATATACAAAAATAATTTCTGCAATATTAAATATGAACCATAATGAGATACCCACTCACACCTACTAGGATGTTTATAGTTTTAAAAATGGAAAGTAAGTGTAGATAAAAAGGTGGAGAAATTTTCTAAATCTCATACAGTACTGGCAGAATTAAAATGGGGATCCAGCAAGATGGCGGAGGAGTGAGTGTAGCTATACCAATCTCCTCTTAGGTCGCATCTGGAATTACTTTTTTTGGAGAAAAAATCAGCTGGAATTCCCAACAGAACACCAGCTGGAAAGAAATCCAATAACCACAGACAGAACAGAAGAGGCTGCTTCATCACAACATGACTGGTAGGAATTGTGGAAACATGGGAGGGCTGGCTGGGCCTCCACTGGAGGCAGCAGCTGAGGGGACAGAGTGGAGTTCTCAGGTGGAGTTCTGGTCCCCCAGCTGGGTGTCCCAACCTACTGCAACACGGTGGAGAGGAAAGCATCCAGCTGAGAAAAGTGGAAAGCTGTGGAGTTTGCTGGACTGAGAGAGTGCTAGAGACAAAGAACTACTAAGATGACCACAGCAAAAATACATTGGCACTCACCTACCCAGGGCTTGAGGAGGGAAGGCAGAGAGGACTGGAGACACATGGGGAGAGTCTGTGGCTGTGGCCTGGAGGAGAGAAGTGGGGACCCCTGTGCTGACTCATTGTCCATACCTCAGGCAGACTGTGCTGCACCAATCAGCTTCCATATGAGGGTCCTCATGGCCCTGCCCACTGGAAGCAATCGTCCCCTCCCAGCAGTGCCTGACCCTGGTGCCTGATCATAATCTTTTGATTTACATCTAAATAAACCTCTCCTGTCCTGCTGTGTCTGAACATAGATACAATAGTTGGCACCTGAAGAGGTATTTCTTGCCCAGCAGTGCCTGGACCTGGTGGCTGATTACAAACCCTCTGACTTACAACTGCTTCAGTCAGTCAGCCCCATGCAGTGGTAACTGAGCCTGGTGGCTAATTGTGGATTCATTGGTTGGCAACTGAGTCAGTCATACTTGCCCAGCAGCACCTGAGCCTGATGGCTGATTACAGATTCACTGATATGTATCTGAATCTGTCCCACCAAGCTGTACCTAAGCTGGCGGCTGATCCATTGGATTACAATTAAACCTCTCTGTCAAGCTCAGCAGGGCTTGAGTTTGGTAGTTACTTCATTGATTTACAACTGAATCTGTCTGTCCCCCCAAGCTGCATCTGAGCCTGGCAGGGGATCACAGGTCGATGGGATTACAACAGAATCAATCCTTTCAGCCTAGCAGTTCCTTCATTTGGCAGCTGATCACAGTCTGATTTGATTACAATGAAATCTAAAAATGGGGAGAAAAAGAAACAGTCCATCACCAAAAAAAAAAAAAAAGGGAGGAATCCCCAGAAAGATCACTAAATGAAACAGAGGCAATCTAACTATCAGATATGAAAATCAAAATAATGATGATAGATAAGCTCAAAGATCTTGGCCAGCTCAAAGAAAACTACAAAGAACTCCAGGGGAACTACAAGGAACTTACTGAGAACTACACCAGCATTAAAAAGGATCTGGAAACTATCAGTAAGAGCCAGGAGGAAATGAAGAATACAATTTCTGGATTGACGAATACAGTAGAAGGAATCAACAGCAGGCTAGAGGAAGCAGAGAATTGGACCATCAAGCTGGGGGACAACATAGAAAAATATTCCAAGACAGTGCAACAGCATGAAAAAAGGCTGAACAAGAATGAAAAGGTTTTAAAAGAGCTTCAAGAAAACATGAAACACAATAATATCCATATCTTAGGAGGAGAAGAATAGAAACAAGGAATGGAAAACCTGTTCAAAAAAGTGACAACGAGAGAAAACTTCCCTAACATGATGGGTGGAAACGTTACTTGAGTTCAGGGAGCACATAAGGTCCCAATGAGGATGCATCCAAACAGAACCACTCCAAAATACATCATAATTAAAATGGCAAATTTCAAAGACAAAGAGAGAATCCTAAAAGCATCAAGAGAGAAACAGCAAATAATATACAAGGGGGCTCCAATAAGGTTATTAAATGATTATTCAACAGAAACAATACAAGCCAGAAGGGAATGGCAAAAATATTTCAAATAATGGAAAACAGTCCTACAACCAAGAATACTCTACCAGCAAGGCTCTCATTCAAAATAGAAGGAGGAATAAGGAGTTTCCCAGACAAAAGAAGACTAAAAGAATACATCTCTACCAAACCAGCATTCCAAGAAATGTTCAAGAGTCGGCTTTAAAAAAAAGAAGAAACAGAGACAGACAGGGAGGAACACAGGTACAAAGGGGGGAAATGGCAATAAATAAGTATCCATCAATAATAACCTTAAATGTAAACGGATTAAAGGTGCCAATCAAATGACATAGGGTAGCTGAATGGATAAGAAAACATGACCCACATATATGCTGTCTTCAAGAGACCCACCTCAGAACAAAAGATCAACACGGATTGAAGGTGAATGATGGAAAATTATATATCAAGCAAATAGACATGAATAAAAGGCAGGGGTAGCAAAACTTATTTCAGACAAAATAGATTTTATGATGAAGGCCATAAAAAGAGACAAAGAAGACATTTCACAATACTTAAGGGAACAATCCATCAAGAAGATATAACACAGGTAAACATATATGCACCCAACATAAGAGCTCCCAAATACATAAGGAAGATCTTGGAGGACTTCAAGAAGGATATAGACAGCAATACACTCATAGTAGGGGATTTTAATACCCCTGTATCAACAATGGACAGATCTTCCAAATAAATGAACACCAAAGATATTGTGGCATTGAACAACACTCTAGAGGAAATGGACCTAACTGATATATACAGAACCTTACACCCCAAAGAAACAAAATACACATTCTTTTCAAATGCACATGGAACATTCTCTAAGACAGACCACATGGTAGGTCACAAGACAAGCCTCCACAAATACAGGAAAACTGAAATCATACCAAGCATCTTCTCAGATCATAATGGCTTGAAACTAGAATCCAATCTCAGGGGCAAAAAACAAAAACACTCTAACTCATGGAGACTGAATAACATGCTTTTAAGGAATGAATGGGTACACAATGAGACCAAAGACAAAATCAAAGTTTCTGGGAACAAATGACAATGAACACACAACAGCCCAAAACCTATGGGACACAGCAAAGGCAGTCCTCAGAGGGAAATTTATAGCAATACAGGCCTACCTAAAAAGGTCACAAGAAGCTTATGCAAAGAACCTAACTATAAAGCTGCAAGAACTAGAGAGCAAAGACAAACAATGCCCAGAACGAATAGAAGGAGGGAAATCATCAAGATCAGAGCAAAATTAAATAACTTAGAGACTCAAACTACAATTCAAAGAATCAATAAGTCCAAGAGCTGGTTCTTTGAAAAAGTAAACAAAATTTACAAGCCTTTAACCAGGCTCATCAAGAAAAAGAGAGGACCCAAATAAGCAGAATCAGAAATGACAGAGGAGAACTCACAACTGATACTTCAGAAATACAAAGGTTTGTAAGAAATTACTAAAAACAACTATGTGACAAGAAATATGACAACCTGGGTGAAATGGACAAATTTCTGGAAATGTATAATATACCAAAACTGATTCCAGAAGACGCAGAAACCCTGAATAGACCAATAACAACTAGTGAAATTGAAGAAGTAATCAATATCTCCCAAAGCACAAGAGCCCCAGACCAGATGGCTACACAGGTGAATTCTACCAAACATTTAAAGAAGAACTAACTCCTATCCTTCTCAACCTATTCCAAAAAATCCAAGAAGAGGGAAAATTTGCCAACTCTTTCTATGAGGCAAATATTATTCTAATCCAAAAACCAGATCAAGACACAACTAAGAAAGAAAACTACAGGCCAATATCTCTGATGAACATAGATGCTAAGACTCTCAACAAAATATTGGCCAACCAGATCCAGAAATACATAAAAAAAAAATCATACACCATGATCCAGTGGATTTCATCACAGAAATGCAAGAATGATACAACATTTGCAAATCAATAAATGTAATACACCACATCAACAAAATGAAAGACAAAAATCATATGATCATTATCAATAGATGCTAAAAAAGCATTTGATAAAGTACAGCAAGCATTCATGATAAAAACACTCAGCAAAATGGAAATGGGGGAGCATACCTCAACATAATAAAGGCCATTTATAAGAAACCTGCAGCCAACATCATACTCAATGGGCAAACATGAAAAGCTTTCCCCCTAAGATCAGGAACAAGACAACATTATCCTCTTTCTCTACTTCTGTTCAACATCAATTTGGAAGTTCTAGCCATAGCTATCAGAGAAGAAAAAGAAATCAAAAGTATCCAAATTAGAAAGAAGGAAGTCAAACTGTCATTATTTGCAGATGACATGACAGTGTACATACAAAACCTGATAGACTCCACCAAAAACATACTCGACCTAATAAGCAATTTGACAAAATAGCTGTATATAAAGTCAATATTCAGAAATCAAAAGCATTTTTGTATACCAATAATGAAACATCAGAGATAGAAGCTAAAAAACAAATCCCTTTTACCATAGCAACAAGAAGAATACAATACTTAGGAATAAACTTAATCAAGGAAGTAAAAGATCTATACTCAGAAAAATACAGAACACTGTAGAAAGAAATTAAGGAAGATACAAATAAATGGAAGCATATACCATGTTCATTGATGGGAAGAATTAACATCATTAAAATGTCCATGCTACCCAAAGCACTCTATAGATTCAATGCAATTCCAATTAAAATACCAATGACAGACTTCACAGAAATGGAGAAAATACTTCAAAAATTTATATGGAGCCAAAAACTCCCATGAATAGCCACAGCAATCTTGAGAAAGAAGAACAAGGAAGGGGGAATCACAATACCAGACATCAAACAATACTACAAGGCTACTGTCATCAAAAAATTCTGGTACTGGCATAAGCATAGACATTTAGATCAATGGAACAGAATAGAGAGCCCAGAAATTAACCCAGGACTCTATGGTCAATTAATATTTGACAAAGGGAGAAGGAACATAAAATGGAGTAAAAACAGTCTATTCAGTAAGTGGTGTTAGCAGAACTGGACAGCAACATGCAAAAAAATAAAACTAGACCACCAACTTACACTATATACCAAAATAAACTCAAGATGGATAAAGGTCTTAAGCATAAGCAGTGCAGCCATAAAGGTCCTGGAGGAAAGTATAGGCAGTAAAATTTTAGATATCCTACTCAGAGACATGTTTACTGATACTTCTTCAAGGGCCAAAGGAAATCAAAGAACAAATAAACAAATGGGACTATATCAAAATGAAAAGTTTCTTTTCAGCTAAAGAAAACACTAGCAAAATTCAAAGGGAATTGACTGTATGAGAAAAAGTATTTGCCAATGATACCTCAGACAAGGGTTTGATATCCAAAATATATAAAGAACTAATGTGACTCAACACCAAGGAGACAGACAGTCCAATTAAAAAATGGGCAAAGGACCTGAACAGACAACTCACTGTGGGAGACATACAAAGTGCCCAAAGGCACATGAAAGAATGCTCAACATCACTAGCCATCAGAGAGATGCAAATTAAAACCACAATAAGATACCACCTCACACCTGTCAGAATGACAATCGTCAACAGATCAACAAACAACTAGTGCTGGCGAGGATGTAGGGAAAAGGAACCCTGGTGCACTGTTGGTGGGAATGAAGGCTGGTGCAGCCACTATAGACACAGTATGGAGTTTCCTTTAAAAACTAAAAATGGAACTGCCTTTTGATCGAGCAATTCCACTACTAGGATCATACCTGAAGAACCCTGAAATGCCAATTCATAAGAACCTATGTATCCCTATGTTCACAACAGCGCTCTTTACAATAGGCAAGTGCTGGAAACAGCCTAAGTGCCCATCAGTGCATGAATGGATCAAAAATCTTTGGTACACTTACACAATGGAATACTATACAGCAGAAAGAAAGGATTTCCTACCCTTTGCAACAACATGGATGGAATTGGAAAGTATTATGCTTAGTGAGATAAGCCTGTCAGTGAAGGGCAAATACCATATGATCTCACCCATTACAGGACAATAATGAACAAAATAAACCAGGTACATAAATACAATGAATGGACCTTCAGTGGGCAGCAAGGAAGGTCAGAGGGAGGGAGGACACGTAGGCAAAGAAGGGCAGCAATTTAGTTAAGGAACTAGCATGAAAGAACCATGGACATAGACCACAAATGGGACTGACTTTGTTCAGGAGTGGATGAATGGGAAGGGGAGAGAGGGGAGAGGAAATGGGATGGATGTAATACAACAACAATAAAATAATAATAAACAGAATATAAAATGGCTCACTTACTGTGAAAAATAGTTTCATGGTTGTCCAATGAGTTAAACAAAGAATTACCATCCATATGTCCCAGCAATTCACTTCTTGGTATATACCCAAAGGACTTGAAAACTGGGACTTGCATGCCTATGTTCATAGCCACATTATTAACAATAGCCAAAAGATGAAAACAATCTGAGTGCTGATCAACAGATAAATTATTTAAAATGTAATTTTTACACTTCAATGGAGTATTACCCAGCTATGAGTAATATGAAATGAGATTTTGTTACATGCATTGCTCTGACCTAAGTGCAACCACCCTTAACTCTAACCTGCATCAGTGGAATTGCCACCCAGCTGGTATCCTTCGTCCAATTTTGTCCCAGTGCTAACTTACCATATAAACTTCTGGTAAAATAGTACTCACAAACACAAATCCACTGGGTGACAGGGGGGTGGCACAGGTCCTGGTACCTTCTCTCAAGCTCCCATTGTAATGTGCCAACACCCCAGGAGGGAAAGTGTAGCTGCAGTGGGATAGTCAAGTTCATAAAACACTACATGTGTGGTGAAACTGGGTCACTGTTCTATTCTATAATGAAGTGAAAAACAGATTTGTGTTAAAATTAATGAGGAATTTCAATTATCAGCGTCAAGTATTATTATAAAATTTCTGCCCAACTGGCCCAAACAATTAAGTAGGGTCACTATACCTATTATGCCTCATGTGTCCCTCTTCTTCTCCAAAAATGCCCAGTTGCCCTGCATTGTTTGTGGTAATTGGATATCTCAGCCTGGCTGTCAAAGTTCTTCCAAATCTGTATCTAGCCACAGTCTAGCTTATCCAAACCATGTATCTAGCTCCTTCCCACACTCTCAACAATGTCTGCTTTGCCTACATAAAACTCCTATTTCACAAATTAGAGATGTTTGTTTCCAAATAATTTGAGCAATTCCTTCTACCTAAAGCACCCCATGTTGTTTCTCCTCCTTTTCAAACTTGATCAACAAATCTCAGCTCTTACTTCACCTCTTCTGGAAAGCCCGCCCCCACTACTCTTGCTCCATTGATGTTTTTCTGTGAATGTGATTTTTGGACAGTAACTTATGACTCTTCACTGGTAATCTTCTTGTGTTGATATCAACCTATTTAATGTGCATTTCTTTTGTCCATCAAGTTGTATTTTCTGCATCTCACCTTTCCCAGTTGCAAGTGGGGCTCCCCAGGATACAGATGCTGAAATGGGGGCTAGTGTGCAGGAAGCTTATTGGGGTATGACTTAGGGGAAAACCTCACTTTCATGGGTCAAGACAGATGACTTGGGCTGAATAAGAATCTGAGCCATGAGTCAGTCTCAATAAAAGTTGCAGTTAAGCCTGTTACTCATCTGAGTCTCATGTTGGGAAAAGGGGACCAAGACTATATTCCATGTGATCATAGCTGAAGGCCAATCCTAGAAGGGGCTGTGACCTTGGACAAGGAATTCACTTAAGCAGAGGCAATTCCAGAAGAAGCTGGGGATGGAGGACTATTTGTGACTGTCTTCCCAGCAGGCAAGAGAACAAGTGCTTCCATCTTAAAGGGGAATTTGGGTGTCAGCACTGATGGCTTAGAAAGGAATAAGGACAGAAAGGGGGAGAAAGGAGGGAGAAGGGAAAAGAAAGGGAAGAAGTTCATCACGTTCACTTGGCACTTCCTATTTTGAGCAGAAGGTGGTCCTCTCTTATTAGGGAGTACCATACAAGGATGCAAGACCTCTGTGCAGAGCAGTGACCCTCCAGACCAAAGGGCACTGCTGGCTGCAGGCTGAGCTGGCATCTGCGCCCAGGCCTGCTGGGCTCCAGGGTTCCCTGTCACTCTCCACGCAGTTGGCAGACAGCGCACCCAGCCATGTCATTGTTCAGGAAGTTTCTGGAAATATTGAAGGAAAAGTGGGCACAGACCAAAAAAAAAGGAGAACCATGCAAATCCTCTGCTCTTTCTAACCCTTAAAGACTGAAAGAAACATTTTGTAGAAGAAATATAATCAGGCACACAAACTGTATTTTTAAAGTTTGCCTAAAGTGAGAGTATCCAGAGACCAGACTTCTTGTAAAGCCCAGGAAAAAAGCCCAGACTTGGAGATGGAAGAATGTGCCTTGAATGTGTTGGAATAAGAAATGATAAATAAAAAGAAAGCCCATGGAGGAGGCATGGTAATGACTCTCTCTTACCCTCCACAGGGGATCCAATTCCAAGGAAGAGAAAGATTAAAACAATAGAAATGGCAGAAGAAAGCAGGGATCAGGGAGATGAGTTCAGGTGTAGTAGTATGCCAGCTTCCAAATTCTGAAGTTTAGTTATTGGCCACTAGCACACAGAGAAATAAACACTGGCTTTTCCTGTAGCTCAAGAATCTGAATGCATCTCAGAACACTACCCCACCCCTTCCTGAGAGGAGCAAACACTTAGGGCTTCCGGAAATCATAGTACCTTCTGTCTTCAAGCATCTTGGGCAGAATTGGGGTTTTCATTCAGGAGTGAGAGGTGGGACAGTGAGTGAAGGATTTTTCTTAGAATCTATACTTAAAACTCACACCTTCTCCAAAATATTTTATGCTTTTTTTTTTTTTTTTTTTTTTATCATCATCATCAACTCTGGAGAACTTTCAGCTCTAAACAAATGGTCATTGCTAAAGGTCTGTGCTTTAGTGAGAAAGGGATAGATAGTTAAGGGTTGAGGTTTGAATGTGTGGGGAAAAAGACAACTACCTTTGGTCATAAAAAATAATAATACCCAAATGTGGGGGGAAAGAGAGTCCATCTGATATTTAAAACCCCAGGAGTAGCAGGAGGAACAATTACTCTAAGGCATTCTCTCCCCCACATCCCTAAGCAATTTAGCTACAACACCCACACAGGAAAAATAAAATAAAAGCCAATTATGCCTAGCTGTTTCCTTGGACATGTTTTACATCCATAAGCACCATCTCATTACTAACCTGACTTTGGTAGAGGTTGGAGATAAGCCCATTACTTATCCAGAAAAATTATTTCTGCCCACTTTCATTCTAACACAAAGCCACAGCAATAGAGAAGCTGGGACCAAGAAAACCAGATCAATTTCCTCATGAATGCAGCACCAACCATCTTCAGTCCCAGCTGGAACCCAACCTCTGGGTGGCTGAGGACCAGTAGTTTATAGGGGAGGAGTATGCTTTTAACCGTTAAATTTCAATGTGAAACATAATTAAAGAAATGTGGTTAAATAGTTTTATGAAGGCAGATGACACTATGGCATGTGCTAATGTATAGAGATAATATATAGATTTATCTCTGGCTATGGATGTAATGGGGTACCTGGCCGAGACTAGCCTATGTGCTCTTTAAAACCTTGGTAGAATCAAGCAGTGAGTATGACGAGGAGGAACGACTATTGCAAAGCTGCAGGCAGAGTTTTGTTTCTCTGGAGGTAGAGGCCTGGATTTCACCTTTGCTGGCAGTCATTTCATTCCAGCATTCTGGTTATGACAAAGTAAAGCAGCAGTCCTTGCTGGAACAGAGAGGTTCAGGGACCACAAGAAGGGAAACTGGTCCCCATGGTCCCACAAGAGCACTGCCTCTGTCTGTGGAATGGTCCTCTGCTAATTGTGTTCCTGCAGGGGAAAAAAAAGTTTCTCTAAATACGCATTTAGGTTATTTGTCCTTAATTTTCTTCACTTGTTCTTCAGAGGCCTGCCTGAGTGTGTCAGTGTGCACTCAGGAGTGTTCTTGGTCAGGTGGCGAGCAAATGAAGCTGGTCAGTAGCAGAAAGGGGCAGATTCAGAGTCAACAACTCTGACCTGAATATCTTCTGGGGTTTCGGTATTGTTTAGGTAAGGGTGGAACTAGGATAAGACCTTAGGAGCTTAGGGTGAGTGCTAGATGCCCCAGAATCATCTGTGAGGTGAGGACTGAAGGGTTGAGGCTGGAGTGCAGGAAGGTGAGAAATCCTCAAGTGCCCTCATATGGAAGGAGGTGGTCAACCCTGGCAATGTGGTGACTTGGGACAGCCATATCCTGTGCCCACTGGTTTTCTCTGAACCAGTCATTGCAAAATATCAGTTATCATGTGGGGAACTAAAGCTGGGCACCATGCCAATGCCGAGGAACTTCTTTTGGGAAACCGAAAGAGGGGAACCCATTTGGACCAAGACTTCCTGTAGTCAAGTAGGACCTTTGAGAGAGAGATGCCAGCTAGAGAGAAGGGAAAGGAGAGAGGACAGAGGAGAGAGGAGAGAGAGAGAGAGAGAGAGAGAGAGAGATCTGAATTACCTCTCTCAAAATCACTGTAGGGATTTTGATCCCCAGGTGACATTTGGCAATGTATGGAGACACACTACGCTGGGTTGCTACTGACATCAGTTGGGTAGGAATCAAAAATGCTGCTAAACATCCTCCAATGCACAGGACAGCCGTCATGACAGAGAATTATCTAGCCCAAAACGTGGATAGAGCTTAGGTTGAGAAAAACTCTGACCTAGATGGGGGAAGTTACTATGCAAATATAATAAAAGCTGAATCTCAAAAAATATTATTAATGTTGATTACAAAAGAAAAGGTTGTCTGTCAAAAGACAACACAACAAGGTGTATGTATGAAGGGTCTAGATTGTGCCAGGTTTTGGGGTCTCAGCAACCAATAGGAAACACTTTGTGTTCTCATGGAATTTGTTCTGTTTGGGACAATAGGCCCCTAAGATCCAGGTACATTTCAGATCATAATTATGTTAAGGTAGAATGAGTGAGTAGCAGAGGGAGATATGCTTCACCTGCTAACTTAATACTCTTGGGCCTAGTCTACTAATATTGCCAGGTGTTCCAATATCACAAGAAACACTCTAATAGCATGGGAGGAGGAAAGTCCTTGAAATTCTACATATCTTTTCCACTACCTAGGAAAGAAAGGCTTTGAAACTGTGCTTTCACCCAAGGCCAGAAAGACAGGAGAAGGTCCTTGGTAGCCAAGAAAGAAGCCCATAAAACAACTTTGGTTAGTTAATTGCCTACCTCTTGTCACTACTTGTTTTTGTTTGTTTTTAATTATTTTTTAATTTGCTTTTAGAAAGAGAGAAAGAGAGGGAAAAAGAAAGGAAGAGAAACATCATCCATTACCTCTCCAATGCCCCCAACTGGGAACCTGGCCTACAACCCAGGCATGGGCCCTGACTTGGGAATCAAACCGGCAACCCTTCAGTTCACAGGTGGGCACTCAATCAACTGAGCCACACCAGCTAGGGCATCACTAGCTGTTTTACAAGGGGAGTCCTTAATGCTTACAGAAAGAGCCCATAAATAATTTTGGATGACTGCCCCAATTTAATGTACCACCTCCCTTCACTTATGCGGTTTACAACAAAATGAACAAATGGAATCTGAAGCAAGATTAGAATTCAGACTAATAGA
Source organism: Noctilio leporinus (assembly GCA_004026585.1). NCBI lineage: Eukaryota > Metazoa > Chordata > Mammalia > Chiroptera > Noctilionidae > Noctilio > Noctilio leporinus. Next base: position 62,834 of record PVIW01007043.1, on the reverse strand, counting down.
CTCCCGCACATGCATAAATTTGGGGGTAGTCACATTTCCTTGAGAAAAGCTGACTCCACCTTTATCCATCAATCACTATTTAACTTCTTCATCCCTATCCCACCAACTCTATATGTCCTCAGAACAAAGAACTCATTCTCTTGACCCTTTGGCCACACTAGGGTGGTTTTATCAGCCCAGCTTTTCACCACCTTTGCTTTTGCTGTCATTCACTAATAAACTTTGCATCCACGCTAATAGGCTCATTGATTGTTAATTCTTTACTGAATCAGCAAGAAGAACCAGGGTTTCTCCAATAACAATTATAATAATAAGAGCTGTTATGAATTAATTCCTTTAATCCTCCCAGCAACACTATGAGGTATGTACTACTATAATTCCCATTTTGTAAAACCTTGAGGCACATAAATGTAAGCAGCTTGAACAATGTGCCACAGCTGACAGTTAGACCCAGTCTGACTTCTTTATAGCATTTAAAATTGCTCTCACAGTCAAAAAGGCTTTAGAGTTTACCTAGCTGTGTGGTTTTAGTAGCATAATTTAATTTTTCTTGCTTCTTCCTTCATGTGTAGAATAGCGGCACTACAAGTGTCTCAGAAGGTTGTTGTGAACTAAAATGTATTTATGTAAGGTGCCTAGACCAACATTTGGCATACAGTAAAGGTTAGTAAGTTATTATATAAAAATAATGAAAAGTGGATAGAGAATGGCTGACAGCCTATTTTAGACCAGTGGTTCTCGAAGTGTGGTCCCTGGGCCAGCTGCATCAGAATCACCTGAGAGCTGGTCAGAAATGGAAACTCTTGGCCTAGAACCCAGCAATCTGTGTTTTTGCAAGCTCTGCAGGTGACTGGTGTACATCAAAGTCTTAGAACTAATGCTTTAGACATTCTGATATGATGTTGTTTAACCTGTGACTCATGAGTTCTTCTCAACCTTCTCCCTGGCATGCTTCCCCCACCCCCACCTCATTTTAAAAAACTATTTCTTTCCATCGTTTTGACTGTATCATGACTTCTACTTGACTTCATGATTAGCAGATCCTTTTTCCTCATTTCCTATCAGAATGCTCTCTACTGTTCTCCATCTTCAGTGAACTGGCTCTTGGTTTTCCTCCATCACTTCATTCATTCATTCATTCAATCACTCATGCAGGTTTACTGAGGCACAACAGGAACTGTGTAGATGCTGGGAGTTAGTGAAGGGGAGAAGCCCAGCCATATCCTCAGGGACCTTACCCTCTAGTGGAAAAGAGACCTGTGTCCCTGTCCCAGGACTGGTATGAGGGGCCAGCCAGAGCAAGGGTCCCAGCGAATCTGTGAGGAGGGCAAAGTTGGGCATCAGGACCAGCTTCTCAAAGGGGGTAACACTTGGTTTGAGACTTGATGAACCAATAGAAAAAAAAAGCCTGATAAAATGACATGGAAAATCATCTGTAAGAAAATAAGGGAGCCCTGGCTGGTGGCACAGTGACTAACACACTGGCCTGCAAACCCAAAGGTCACTGCTTCAATTTTGTACCCAGGGAGGTGCTTCCTTTCTCTCAGCCTCTGGAGAGTGTCTCTCACAGAGTTCCTCCCCTGCAGTAGGTCAATTCTTCAATCCCTCAGGTTGCACTCATTGTTCACAGTTCACTGCTCAGATTTCTATTCACTGGGTAGCCTGAAGCTTTCTCAGGTCAGAGCCGCCACTCTGCGCAGAGCTGCCACTGCTGGGCAACCTCCACCTCCTGACTGCCTGCCTTCCAGCCAGTGGTTTGGAACTGTCTCACCTGCTCTCCTGCAGGTCTCTGCAGCCTCTGGGCTCTGCACACCGGAGTCCAGATGCTTACTGCTCCAATTCTTAGGGACCTGCAGTGTCCGGTGCTCCCTACCCCATCCTCCAGCTGTTCTGGCACTGGAGATCCCCATGGGCACTACCCACTATTCTGTCATCATCTTTTCTCCTCTCAAGGCCCCGTTCTTTGTGCACGGAGCCTGAGAGTGAGCTACTGATGGTTCCAGAAAGCCCTCACCAAGCGGATGTGCTGCGAGTGAAGCCCCCAGACGGAGCAGGGTTTAGGAGCTTCCTGATGTATATATCCCCATACATAAACCCTACTCCAGGTTTACAAAGGATCCAGATTCCTGGAAAGCAGACGCATCTGTCTTGGAGATCCAGCCCCTCTATTTCCTGAGTTACAATCTCCACCGGCCCTCGGAGGGGTCCTCTTTTGAACATTCTCCGCCTCTACCGCAGTTAAGGAACCCTAGGCATGGCAGAGGCTAGGAGACCCGTGGGGCATTGTGAGACTTGGCTTCTGTTGGCAGCTTCTCCAGGCCACCTGCACCCCCCAAACCCCGGTGCAGCCTTGCTCCAGCTGGCTCCAGGATGGGGCAAGCCCCACCACCCACCACCCCCGCGCTCAGGCACTTGGCTGTGTTCCGGGACTTCCTGCCCTAGGACAGCGGGTTTCCCCGAGGAGAGATAGGAGGGACCGGCACGCCTAGAGGAGCTGGCCTCCCCAGGATCCTACTCTCATTTTCCTCCACTGAAAAAGAGGGGGGCTGCGGCACAAGAGGGGACCACGGTGGTGAGACCTGGGTCACTTGCGGCGCTCAGAGCCCCTCCAAGTCCCGGTGCGCCCAGTCCATCCGAGACTCCGGCAGTGCGTGAGTTCCCCTTTGGGGATGCGGAGATCTCGCGCGGTGGAAACCGCTAACCATTCGGTGGCCGCTGCCTTCTTAGCCCTTCCGCTGCGGCCCGAGGCCTGCAGCAGCACCGCCCGAGCTCTGGCGCAGTCACCCCGCAGACTCCGGGCGGCGCCACAGCCCAGCCGAGAGCCACTCTTTTCCGTCTCCACGGTACTAATGGTGACACTGCGGTGATTGCGGCCACTTTTCAATCTGCCAGTTCTGTTCACTATCCTGCGCGTCCGTGCCTTTCACTGCTTGCCGCGCAACTTGGTGGCTTCGAGGGCCGAGCCGGACGTCCTAGTGGCAGCGCTGGTGACGCCGCTGAGCCTGGAGAGCGAGCGAGCCGTCGGACGCGCGACGTTGGCAGCTGGGATCTCCTTTGACCCGCTGCGCGGCACTTCCAGCGTCTGGACCGCGGCGGCCGTCCCCGGACCGAGACTGAACCCGGCCGCGCCACCTGCCTTACACACTGCGCGCCCGCCGCCGCGCTTCGGTGCTCCTGATCGCGATCACCTGGGCGACCTTCGCCCTCTTCGCCCAGGCGCCGCTGCTCTAGGGCTGAGGCGAGGCGTACAGCGCTGGGCTCCACCGCAGCCAGGTGAGCCAGGGACCCTCCTACACGGTCTTTTCAAACTGCCGTGCCTTCTGCGTGGCGCTTGGAGTGGTGGCGCTTGTCTACTGGAGGGTCTACACATTTCGCTCCAACCGTCGCCACAAGGCTTGCCTGCCCCAGTGCTGGTGAGGGGCGGGCGGCGCAGTGGGAGTTGAAAAGAGGACGCTGGGGGAAGAGGAAACTGGGCGAAAGGGAGAGTTAGCGGCCGAAACTGGCGCCAGTGGTGCGCGCGCAGAAAGCCTGGCCATTGCGCACCTTGAACGCTCGCGGAATTTGCTCTCCGTTCGCCTAAGCGGTACGTCGGTGGGGCTCGTACCTGCCGCCGGCGCGCACGCGGAGGGTCCACTGCACTCCTGACGCGGCGCAGGCAGTTTCAGCACCTGCCCGCCGGCGCTGCTGGTGGCACCGGGAACCACGCCCCAGAAGCGGGCTTCTGGTAGCGGTGAGGGCGCGTCTCATCAGCTGTGCCCTGTTTTGCTTTTCCGCTGGGGCAAGCAATTGAGTCCGCTGGAATCCTGCTGCTGCCAACTGCCTGGTCCCGGCTAGACCAAATAACACTAGGGGGCTGGAAATTATTTCCACAGATGAGTGAATTCCTGTGACCATTCACCCCTTATTTTCTGTCCATCCTCTGGAGTCCAGAGACTAAATAATATTCCCTAACTCTACTGGCCAGATCCTAGCCAAGAGGGGAAGTGAAGTTAAAAAATAATCCAGCGGGGGTGAGCGGGGCAGGGGAGTGCAACCGAAGAAAAAAAAACGGGACAACTGTAATAGAACAACAATTAAAAACAAAAAACAAACAGGAAAAACACCCAAGCGTCACTTTCACCGCACCTGTCCTGAAATGACTTTGGTAGGAAATACTACCCTGAGTTTAAATCCCAGTTGGGGACACGGGAGCAGTTAGTTGCCTTCTGTCTGTGGTTCTCATTTCCTCATCTTTAAACAAGTTAATAATTCCTGCTTCATAGGGTAAGGATTACATGAGATAAAGACTGTGAAGTTCCTACAACAACAAAATTAAAAAAAAAAAAAAAGACTGTGAAGTTCTACCACAGTGCCTCGCACGTGGGGATGGGCAGCTGCAGTAACCAGTGACAGAGCCTTGCTTGGCATTCTGTTGTGAGCTGGAACATTACCCTGGAAATGAATGTGATGAAGAAACCTGCATTTGGCAGAAACGTCTCTGGATTGCATTTAAAATCGAGGGTATTTTGCCTTTTGGCCAGGCCCTAACAGATGTTGGGTCCTCAACCCAAAAGGCATAACTTTTCCTTTTTAGGAGTGGGTTGGGGGGGGGGCGGTGTGAGTGTGTGTCTCAGGCTCACAGTCTTAATAACAGGACTTACTGCCCCTTTCCAAATACAATATATGGACCAGGGAAAGGGGTCATGAAAGAGGAAAGAAAGACGGTAAGTTTTTGTTGTTTTAATTTTGGTTAAGTTAACTCAGATATTTAGGCTATACTTAGGCTACTCAAATATATGTGTTTTTAAAAGGCAGACTTGCCCCATTTCTAAATGGCAAAGGGATTTTGAAGCACAAAACAGGAATGTCAAGATTATAATTAGAAAGTGTTGTTAGGCGAGAGCTTTATTCAGTATTAATGATGTATTTTGAAAGGTCCCTTGGAAATGCTTGGGGTGATTATATATAACGTTTCTGTCTGATTGCTGAGGTAGGACTGACTTTTTTTTTTTTTTATCCATAGGACTGACTTTTAATAGCTACAATCCAATGTGCACCCAGAGAAATCATGGTATGTCAGAAATGGATGTCAGACAGACTTGCCAAGCCTGAGTTTAGTGTTCATTTTTGACAGACTCCTTTCAGCCAGGTGATACAAAGATGTGACTCAACAAGAGTCTAGCCAGTTATCTGAGGTGGCCACTGGTAGGGGGAGAAAGAGCTCTGGAAGGCAGGGGCACTGTTGTTATTCAGTGCTGCTACTCACCAGCAGTGGACCTGGGGCAAGCCCCTTCCCCACTTTGGGTTGCAAGTTCTCTTCTCTAATACACAGTATTGGTCCCAGTCGTGGCTGAGAGTTTTGAATCATATGATGCTGAGATTGTAGATGAGATGGTGTTTGGGAGCATCCTGCTTCTTTAAGCGTCACAAGCTCTCACTCAAACTCTGGGGCAATGCTGCTGAATTTATTTTCTTTTCCCTCTGGGCTATAGTGTGGGTTGATGGAACCTCCTGCATAGCTCTCCCCTAGGTAGTAACTTGTGGATCTGGGCCACTTGTTATTTTTTTAGCTCTGATGCTTTGAACATATGGCTTCCAAGATTGCTGTGGCAGTACATTGTCTGCTCTTATCCATAGCTTTGCTTACCTTTGCGGTTTCAGTTACCTGAGGTCAACCACAGTCTGAAAATATTAAGTGGAAATATTAAATTCCAGAAATAAATAATTCATACATTTTCAATTGTGTACTGTTCTTATTTACTGTGTACTGTTCTTAGTAGTGTGATGAAGTCTCAGGAGCCCACCCCAGCCCTTCGTCCAAGGTCTCTATGCTGTAGATGCTGCCCACCCATTAGCCACTTAGTAGCTGCCTCTTAGTTATCAGACTGCTGCAATATAGCAGCATTTGTGGTAAGTCACCCTGGTGTTACTTATTAGCAGTCCCAAAGTGCAAGAGTAGTGACACTGACAATTCAGAATTGATAAGGAGAAGCTGTAAAGTTCTTCCTTTAACTGATGAGGTAAGTACAGTAAGTCCCTATTAATGACATCAGTAGGTTCTGTGACTTTAAGCAAAATGGCATATGAGGAAACTAATTTAACCACAGGCTAATTTATACAAATACGACTTAAGTTCCTACAGCATCTCATCAATGTTATGATGAAACAGCATTGAAAGAAACAGTATTATTCAAGGACTTGCTGTATAGGAAAAGCATAGTATGTAGCATAAGGTTTGGTCCTATCGAAGATCTCAGGCTCCACTGGGGCTCTTGGAACTTATCCCCTTCTGAAGAGGTGTTAGGGGGTTGGCTACTGTAAAGCAGCTTTTAACTGCCTTGTCCCTGAAGTGGACACATGTCAGTTCTGTTCACAGACCACTGGCTAGGAAATCCAGGGCAGCACTAACTGTCTCTGCCACACAGCACTCATTTCATGTGAGACAAAACTAAGGCACCAGACAGTTCATCCAAGACTATATACAGTTGTTGGGTGGAGAAGCTGACGTCTGTACCAGACCTGAAGTCACTGCTCTTTTTATTGTTTTTTCATTAATCCATGCTGCCTCTGGCAGCTGAACTCCTGAGCACTGGCCCAGGCTTGTAGGATTTCATCTCCAGGGGAGGGGAGCAATTATGGGAGCAGGACCTCAAAACTAGGCCCCAGAGCTCCCCTTCCCAGAGAGCTGAGCACCACCCGCTGAGCACAGAGGTGCTGCTGCCAGCTTTTCTCAGGAGGCAGGTTGATTCTTCCCCTGCCCTCCTTTCATCCACCTTCCCAGGTTTATTCTGCTGCCTCCAAAGTGAACCCCATCGGTTAGGATTGTTTCCTACTGCTCGGTGTCCTTCACTGGTTAGAAGGAAGAAAAGCCAACTCAATAGAAATTATGTATTGGCTTTTAAAATAGGACTTCAACATTTTTTTTTCTTTTCAATTGTTTCTTCAATTGTGCCCAAGTTGATACCTGAGCCTACTTATTCATTAGGCACAGCAGGCCCACGAGACTGTTAGGGGCCCATGGAAATGGTATAGCTTTATTTATTTTAAAATTAGAAGAAAAATGAATGTGATACTGATGAATATGTAAAAGTTAATCCAGCCTCAGTTATATATTTATGACATATTATTTTTAATAATATAGTCATAAAATATAACTTTTAATATTTTCTAATGGAGGAAGGGGCCTACAGGGGCAAGATGTCCAAGGCCCATGAAGGTCATCATGAAGCCCTGGTTGACAGCCTTCATTCACTCAGTCAATAAACATGTTGGGAGACACTCATGGTAAAGAGTGTGGGATTTAGAATTGAGGAGATCTGGATTCAGTTCTTTTTGTGCCATGTATTATTAGCACTTTACCCTAGTGACTTAATCTAAGTGTGCATTTGCTTATGATTCTCCTTATTTTTTAAAAGTTCACTCAATTATTATTGTATTCTTCTTACTGCTATTACTCACCATCATAGATGGGTTGGTTATTTATTGCTTGTGTAATAGATTACCCCAAAGCTTAATGGCTTAAAACAACAAATGTTTTAACTCATAGTTCTGTGGGTCAGGCAGTGGGAATGGCACAGCTCGAGGGCTCCAAGCTCAAGGCCGCTTGTGGTTAGATGGGGCAGCAGTCCCTCCAAAGCTTGACTGGGCTTGTAGACTGCTTCCAAGGTGGCTCCATCATGGGGTTGGTGGCAGGTCTCCACAGGGCTGTGTGAGGGTCATTACAACATAGCAGCTAGGTTCCTCCAATCCAAGAGAGTGAAGCAGGAGGACACTGCAGTGCCTCTTGTGACCTAATTGTAGAAGTTACATATGATCACTTCCCCGTTATTCCGTTCTTTGGAAGTGAGTCACTACCTTCAGTCCACACTCAGAGGAAGGGGGATTAGGCTCCATCTTTGGGAGATGTTTCAATGAACTTGCGGACAGATTTTTTTTTTTTTTTAAGATTTTATTTATTACTCCCAGAGAGAGGGGAAGGAAGTGAGGCAGAGAGGGAGAGAGACATCAATGCACGGCTGCCCCACCTCCCCTCTCCCCAGCCATGGACTGCAACCTGGCTATGTGCCCTGGCTGGGGAATCGAACCAGCAACCCTGGGTTTGCAGGCTGGCACCTTATCCACTGTGCCGCCAGCCAGGGCTTGTGGACAGATTTTAACACCACAATGAGACAAGCAGATGGTGTTCAAAATGACTTGATTAACTTTTACTGATGTATATACCAGACAATATGGTAGCCTCAGCTTTTCAAAGAATGAGCAAGCACTGGTTCTGCTCTCCAGGAATTAATTTTATTAGATCACGATTATAGAAGTATAAATGCCATAAAATCTAATAAGTACTGTGCTAGAGAGGTCTATCCAGAGTGCAGTGGTGCTGAAAGACTGAATAATGAATGGGAAAGCACTCTGTAAACTATAATAGGCAAAACAGATGTGTAGGGTTGAGTTATGGGGCTTATGATAACTTGAATCTGAGTTTTAGAAAATATTATATTACATGCCCTGGCTGGTGGCACAGTAGATAAGGCACCGGCCTGCAAACCTAAAGGTCACTGGTTCGATTCCCCAGCCAGGACATATAATCAGGTTGCAAGCCAGGTCTCCAGCCAGGTCCATGGCGGGAGATAGGTGAAAGGCTACCATATACATCGATGTCTCTCTCCTTCTCTGACTCTCTCCCTTCCTCTTTCTCTGAAAATAATAAATAAAATCTTAAAAGATTATATTACAGAATATTTGGATTTCTAAGCCAACCCTCTATTTTAACATTAATAATGAGTATAAGCAAGCAGTACATAAACCCTGAACAAACTAAGGTCTAAGGTACAGAGCTCTTTATGTTTTTGTAACTTGTCCAATGTTTAGTTGTCACCTGAAACACCCCCAAAACTAAGCAGCTGATGAGCTTGTGGATGGAACTGCATGTGGGATCTGGGTTCAGTCAGAGCTCAGAAGTGGGAAAAGGGAGATTAAAAAATGACCATTCTTATTCTCATTCTATTGAAAGAAGTGTGGGCTCAAACATGTTCTCATGCCAGACTACGAGGTTATTAGAAAATTAATGAAACAAACTATCAATGGCAAAAACATCTGATTCATGGTTTGATTCTTTTAAAATTGGCACCTGTGCAGCATTATTTACAATAGCCAAGATTTGGAAACAGCTCTATTGCTCATCAGTAGATGAGTGGATAAAAATGCTATGGCACATTTACACAGTGGAATACTACTCAGCCATAAAAACAAAGGAAATCTTACCTTATGCAAAAGCATGGATGGACCTGATGAAATAAGCAAGTCAGAGAAAGACAAATACCATATAATTTCACTTACATGTGGAATATAATAAACCAAATAAATTAACAGCCCCTGGCTGTGTAGCTCAATTGGTTGGAATATTATCCTGATACACAAAAGTTTCAGGTTCGAATCTCTGGTCAGGGCACATATAAGAAATAGCCAATAAATGCATAAATATGTGGAACAACAAATCAATGTTTCTCTCTCTCTCTCCCTCTCTCTTATCAATAAATAAACTAACAAACAAAATAGAAGCAGACTCAGCGATACAGAGAGCAGATTGACAGCTGTCAGAGGGGAGGGAGCTTGGGGGCTAGGTGAGAAAGGTTAAGGGATTAAGCAAAACTTAAAAAAAAAATACAACTCATAGACCCTGACAACAGTATGGTGATCACCAGAGGGAAAGGGGAGATGGATACAAGCAGGAGAGGGTGAAGGGGGCACAAATGGTGATGGAAGGAGGCTTGACTTGGCATTGTGAACACACAATACAATATATAGATGATGTATTATGGAATTATATACCTGAAACCCATAAATTTATTAGTCAATATCACCCCAATAAATTAAATTTTAAAATATTGGCACCCTATTGTCTAAGAGGGTGCAGAAGTTCTTGGATGTCTCAATGAGCATTTTCACTATACCTTCAGAAATATCCCTAGCCTTCCCTCTCAGTAAACATCTCCCTTGTTCCCCTGACATCACTATGTTCATCCTTCCTCTTAACCTTTACTTCCATTTCTCTTTTCTCTCTGATTGGGTTGTTGGGGAAGAGTGGAGGGAGAGGAAGAGAAAAAAAGGGGTGTAGACAAATGTGTAGGGTCTGTGTGTTTTCACTGATGACCTTGCAAAAAGCTAGGTAGTTCTTGGAGAAGATTGAACTTCTCAGTAGAAGAATGAGACTCAAACTCCATGCTTCTTAACTTTTTCATGGGTTACAGATTTCCTTAAAAATTGAAGACAGCTTTGAACTTGCTGCACAGAAAGGTATGTAGGAGCTTGCTTGCCCAGTTTGCACAGGGCATTCCCTGAAGCCCATTGCTGACAGTGATGTTCAGCCTGTCTTCGCCACTGGCTTTCCTGAGGGGTGGGACCACAGTGCAGTAGTAATGGATTCTCTGGGAAAGGGCAGTGGTCCTCTGGGGGCACATCAGAACACTAAGGCTGAACAATGCACGTGCAAAAGTGAAGATCTCCCCTTTCTCCATTACATAATTCCCTTGCACCAAAATCTCTGACCTTGGAATTTAGGGACCCAGGGTAAGAACTCTTGCCTCAGCAGGAGACCTGCCATTGGCATCCACTCATAATGTGGAATGACTGGAGATCAGATGATATTACAGCTGAAAACACAACTGTAGCCTAACTTCAACACACCTGATTAGTTTCCTCTTCTCAGCACTAACTGCAGTGAGTTCTTAGCTATTCTGTGGTGACAAAAGTCCCAGGAAAAATCCATGTTTTTGAAATATAATAATTATAATTATGCCTCATGTACAATCATAGTGAAGAGCTTAGCAAAATTATAATCTATCACGTATGTTATTGCATTGAAGGGAAAATAAGTTATCTTCAAGCCTAGCAGTACTCTGCTGCTATTTTTTTTTAATATGAAAACTCTATTATTTTCTTAGTTCATTTTGTACAAGAGAAGCAGCTGAAAAAACTTCCTACTCTAATTTGTCAGACAAGCTAGACAGCCTCCATTCACTTTGAAGAGCTATATTGGTAAGCTGTCTCTTAAAGTGCCTTGGGGAAATGAGACTTGAATCTTAGTTATCTCAATGAACCTTGGGCAGAGAGAATGGAACCCCAGGTGTTCCAAGTCCTGATCTGCCCAGCTTTGGTTCCAAACATGGAATCCCAGGTACAATCCTGATCACCTTCAACCAGAATTAGAAATCCCTCGGTGTCTACTCTAGCCCCTCAGATGCTGTAGGATTAACTAGCCAGTAGGGTCAGTGTGGTTGCCCTGATACCATCCTTATCAATTACAGCCTCACCATACTGGGTGGCTGACCAGTGTGGCCACAGCGAAATCTGAGTGTTACCCAGCAAAGGCGGGCTTGCTCACATGGCACCTCGGTGTAAGACCCAACAATTAGTGTTGAGAAAAATGGGTCTTTATTTACAATATTCCAGCCCAGGGGTGGGGGTTGCTGGGAGCACTCCTGCTCACAGCCTTGTTCCCCTCAACACTCAGCACTTCCCTTGCTCTCCAAAAGGCTATAAACCTAAACCAATAGTTCCCCGTCACTTATCTGTCAGCAGTTTCCGTTAGGATCTAGGGTATGATGTTATCAGCCCCTGTTTAATAGCCCAGCAAAGCATGTGCCATGTTACACTGGATCATTGTGAAGTCCAGAAAAGACACAAGTCCTAAGAGTGTCCTCTCCATATGTGTTCCAAGATCCAAGATAGAGTCCAGGTCTGCAAGGCAGACTCCTTGGTGGCTTTTTAGTCAGCTGGAGGGGGCATGATGAAAGCAGCAGTATGCCTGCTTTCTTACTAGCCCGGGTCACATGGCTGGATCCTGTATAGTTGCTTCTCACATGGCTGCTACAACCTGCTGCCCCATCATGCTCTTCTAACATGTTCCTTCATTACGCTTCATCTCATGGCAGATGGGAGCCCTTCTTCCCATCAGGCCTCATTGTGGACTGGTGTGGTCCCCTCTAGTCTTTCAAACTGCGTGGCCCAGCCCCCAAATGGCTGCCACCTTTCGTTTAAATCCTAACAGCAGCCTGTAACACAGCGGGTACGGTGACTAGTTGCAACTGCTCGCAGGAATCTCACACAGGCTCTATCGGTTCTCCTCCATCGCTCTAAGGTCAAAGCTCCCTTGAATCCCTGGCACCAGGTAGTGGCCACCACTATCTTCATAACTAAGAAATTAGCTATCAGCCATAGATATAAAGTATCCTAAAAGCTGCACTATTCCCTTTCCCCATCCCCAAAACCACAGTCTGTGGGGAACTTGGGGACCCTATCTGTAACATGAGGGGTTTCACAAGTGGTTAAAAACCATTCTTCTTTTTGCTTTCCTTTTCTATTTATTAGAATTTTTTTTTTTCTGACAATTTCATAGGGTTACAAATGTTTGTAGGTTCCTTCTGTGGCAGCTGGAATTTTTCTTAAAAGACAGGGAAGGGAGTAGGGAGACATGAAGTTAACATTTATGAAGTCCTACTACATATTACTACTACCTCATTGTAACCCTCACAGTAAGCCTATGGTGTAGATAAAGTTGTTCATGGTTAAGAGCTATAGAAATGGGGGCTTGGGTTGGAATCCTAATTACAAGCTTGATCTGAGCCTTGGTTTCCTCATCCCTTCTTCACATTGTTGTTATTATAACTAAGATAGGGAGTGGAACCACCTAGCCAAGTAGGAGACATGTATTAAAGACCAAAGAGGAAAGATGGAGAAACTCGGGTAGCTTTGAAGCTGGTTGCTAGAGGCACTAGATATTGCCCAGGAAGCCTTGGCTGGTGTGGCTCCGTGGATTGAGCATGACATGTGAACTGAAAGGTCGCCAGTTCAATTCCCAGTCAGGGCACATGCCTGGGTTATGGGCCAGGTCCTCAGTTAGTGGTGTGCGAGAAGCAACCTTGTATCTCTCACACATTAATGTTTCTCTCCCTTTCTCCCTCCCTCCCTCTAAAAAAGTAAATAAATAAAATCTTTTTAAAAAATTGCCCAGGAAGCCCCAGGTGTCTGTTCTGAAAGTATCCCAACCATAAGTATGATCCTTAAAACACGTTCTGTGGGAACCTATTCTGATTTATTACTTTTGCTTAAGGGACAGAACCACAATGTAGCGGTAAAGTTTGACTTTCAGCTCTAACAATAAGCAAATCTGTGACATTGGACAAGTATTTAACCTCTCAAGAGCATTTTCTCAACAGTAGGGTAGACATAATACCTCAAAGGTTTGGTGTAGGGATGAATGAGCATCTATGACAAGAATTTAGCACAATGTTGTTTCATAGTAGTTTCTTGGGTATTGTTCTTCATGCCTTCGTTTTCTATTGGACACTGCATTTCAAGCCAAAAAAGCCAAATGAGTCCGTCTCCTAGCAAACCAGAATCATTCCCGATTGATTTCCTTTAGTCTGTTTCTGAATTGATTCTGTTGTCTTTCACTGCCCAGGGCATAGCTGGCTCAGATGAGACGCTGTGAGCACAGGCTTCCAGTAGATGCTGCGGTGAAGTGAATGTGGACTCAATGCTCTGCTGGTGAAGGCCAGAGGGTGTTTCAAACCTATTTGATTAGTGGACTTGCTGTTTCTGTTTCTCTTCCCTCAGGGTTTTTTGAACTGAATTTACCCCATTTCTTCACTCCAGCAGCATAACAAAGATTTGGGATTTGCATTCCTCAGTAGAGGAACCCCAGTGCCTGGGAGGTCACTTAGGTCAGCAGAGAAATAGCTGGCAAAAATGCCTATTAATGAACTTAGTGAAAATAAATTACTTTCCACTTCTCATGCTCAGGTAATAGGTGGAAAAACAGTCTGAGGAGCTGGGACTGATGCCAAGGTGCTTCTGCTCTTACCTGCCTTCCTCCCTTTTTATATTGGATTATTTGACATTGTGGGGACCACCACTCTAACTCCCTGAAGAACCTTCAGACTATATTTTAACCTAGTTTCAGAAACCTTTTTACCTAACATGTTTCAATGGATTATGGTTAAATGCAGCTTGAATGAGCCTGCAGGGGGAGGGGGTGGCCAAGACAAGAATAGCCTCATGTCACTGTATTCACCCAGTGTTTTCTTTTTAATTCCGTGTTTCCTTTGTTCTAGGTGTAGGAGGCACCTCAGGAGGTCGAGATGGTGGTGTTCACTGTGCATTGCCCAATGGTGGCCTTTCAGGCAAGTGGGGACTTGTGTCAGGAGGAGAAGAGGGAGGCCCTGATGGTGGGTATCCTGATTGGCTTGTTTGTGCTGTGCTGAACCCCCTTCTTCCTGATGGATGGAGCTCATCAGCCCTCTCTGTCTGCAGCCTGCCCCCAATCTGGAAAAGCATATTCCTGTGGCTTGGCTACTCCAATTCTTTCTTCAACCTCTTAATTTACATCACATTTAATAAGCACTACAACACCTTCAAAAGCCTCTTCACCAGGCAGAGATAGTCAGTCTGTGCTTGGAGATCGGTGTAGAGTTGTGTGGCAAGAACCTGCATTCTGCCCCCTACCATGTCCTTCTGGAGCCTTTTCCCCAAGCCCAGTGCTAACAGGAAGGGAAGAGCACCCCTTGGGCCTGGCTGCAGGAGCTGTGGGCACAAAGGTGTGGGGTGTGTGCTGTTTACCCACCCCCATCCCTCGTGTGGCAGACATTGCTAATCCATCACGCACATTTCCCCTCTGGACAGGCACTCTGCTTCAGAATCCTTTCCAACAGCACTTTAGGCAGTTACTGCTAAGTGCTCAGAACTGACAGATTTGATTTGCCTTTCCTTTGTCTAGTACTATACTGCGTTCCTCATACAGGCTCTCTTAGCACAGTACTTGTTTTGTGGCCTGCTCAGAAAACTGTCTCCTTTATAAAACAGCCCTTCCCTGACCCTTGATCCATCTGATTCAACTCTTCTTCCCCAACTTCAAGGCAGTATGTCACAATTTGCGGTATCAGAATCACACAAAGCTTTGTTATTAAAAAATGCATTCGGTGAAACCTTTTCTATTGACTCAGATTTTCAAAAAAAGGTCTGATAATATTTAAGTTCTCTAGACACTTTTTGTTTTGTCAGTGAGAAACTGCTGGATGCTTAGGTTGCTCTTTAGACCAAATAAATTGGTCTGGGTTGGGGGTGAGACCCCTGTAGGTGCTATTTAATGCTCTTCAGGTGACCTCAGTGTGTAGTCAGCACGAAGAGTCCCCAAAGGGTATTTTCCCACAAGGGAAAGCAGATGTGAAAAATTTTCCCGTTACTTCCCCATACTGACTTGTATGTGTAAAAAAAATACTTTTGAAGCACTCAGTTCTAGGCTCAGAATCAGTCGTGTGTGTACATATATATACACATACAAATCTATCCATCTCTATCTACTTTCCTATCTATTCAGTACATACCTGTTATGGAACTCAAAATAAATACCATCAACAAACCCCTCTAAAACTGCCAAAGTGAACCTTGGTCCTCCTGATTTTATTTAACATATGTATGTAAGAATCCAAGGGCCTAAGCCCTGGCTGGTAGCACAGTGGATAAGGCTCTGGCTTGCAAACCCATAGGTCGCTGGTTCGATTCCCAGCCAGGGCACATAACCAGGTTGCAAGCCACGTCTCTAGCCAGGTCTGTAGCTGGTGGCAGGTGAAAGGCAACCATACATTGATGTCTCTCTCCCATTTCCTCTCTAAAAATAATAAATAAAATCTTTTTAAAAATTTCCTTTCTTAAAAAGAAAAAAGGGAAAAATGAATCCAAGGGCCTGGACAAGGGGGACACCTGGACTAAATCATCTCAACCACAGGCTACCTGATTTTGCAGGTGAGCTAGATGCCTACTAATTAGGCTTTTTAATTTACATACACAAAAGTGTCCTCTCCCATGTTCTTTAAGCTGACAACCTGGAGGAAGTGGGGCAGGTAGATGTGTAATTCTCAAGCAAGTGACCTTCTTAGTCATCCATCATTGAGTGTTAAGGGCTTTAGCTCAAGCTTGGGGCTACTGGGGATTTTCCCATCTTGGTTGAAAGACCCCAGGTGGTGTTGATGATCTCTTCCCCTACATCTTCTTTCCTAAAACACACAATTAGGAATAAATTTTAACAGGATTGTTTATTGACCACCATGGGTAGCTGTTGTACCAAATATTGGCCATAAGTGGGTTAGATACCTACGTGTAAACCAATTCCTGGCAAAGAAAAAGAATATTTCTATGACTGTCTTAGAGCAACTGTCATGATCCCTCTCCTGGGACACAGCCACCTGAGCAGGACGGGATCAGAGTTTTGCTGGAAAGGAGCCTTCACAGCTGGCTTCCACACAGGACAGGCACAGCTTCTGGAGAATGTTAAAAGCCCCCTTTGGACCATGGCTTAGAGGTACCACCTCTACATTTCAAACCTCAAAAGCCAGAAGAACCCGGGCTGTGCTATGATCCTCATGAGACAGAGGCAACCCTGCAGCAGCCCTAGTCTGTCCCCAGAGCATAGCCACTTCATAATCCATTCCTTTCCTTCCTGGCCTGTTATCCTGACACGCTTACAATCACAGCAGGATCAGCTTCAGTGCTTTGTCTCCCCAAAGCTGTTCCTTTGGGAGAGGACAGCTCTCTTTTCACTTCCCTAGTCCTTCACCTCTGACACTCAAGAAAAGGAGAGTTTAATTACTTTTGGCTCAAGGGCTTTAAACTCCTAAGGAAAACAGATTTACTAAATGAGAATCTTCTGTCTTCTATTTTTTAAAAAGCCAAACTAAAATTTAAAATTTTTATTTTTTGAACAGATAATACATGTACATAATTCAAAAAGTACAAAAGGTATATAGTGAAAAGTGATTACCACACCTCTTCCCAGAGGCAGCAAGGTCACCAGGTTCCTATGTACTCTCCCAGATACCCTAGGCACATGCACACAGAGATGTTTGATACACACTTATATGTGCAGATACAGATACACATATACACAGATATACCCAGAGACATTTTTTTCCATCCCCCCCTTTTTAAAATAAACACTAGTGTACTGTAAATCTCTTTCCCCCCAAATTATCCATGCATCCTGTGGATCATTCCATGGCAGGACATACAGTGTGGCTCTATTCTTTTAATATTCCATTGGATGTATTCACCACTAAACCATTGCCTTATGATGGTGGTAGATCCCAACTTCTTGCTAATATAAACAATCCTGTAGTGAAAATCCTGGTACACAGGAAAATTTCCCAGAAGTAGCATTGCTGGCTCAGAAGGTTTGTGCACTGGTACATTTGAGAGATGTTGTCCAAGTGCCCTCCAGAGGCTGTAAAATTCATACTTGTGCCACAAGTACTGCTTTCCACTTCTTGGTTTCATGTGGTTGAGTCATTTCAACCGGTCAAGTTATATTCAGATTCATGACATACTTTCAGCCAGAACACAATCATGATCTAATTTTTGACATTAGTTGTGCTACCTCCTCTCAAGGGGAGGAAAAAAAAATCTTTAAAAGGTAAATTTGTGTCCTGGCTGGTGACAGAGTGGATAAGGTGCTGGTCTGCAAACCCAAAGGTCACTGGTTCAATTCCCAGCCAGGGCACATAACCAGGTTGCAAGCCAGGTCTCCATCCTTAGCTGGAGGCAGGAGAAAGGCAACCATACATTGAGGTTTCTCTCCCTCTCTGCCTTTCTACCTTCCTCTCTCTCTAAAAATAATAAAATCTTTAAAAAAAAAAAGGTAAATTTGAAATTTATGATTTCATCATCCTTTTTTATCCCAGTCTTTAAGGTTAGAGTATAATAAATCTATCCTGTGATTTTTTTTTCATCCTGTGATTTTCTAAAGCTGCTTAATAAATTACCTATCTGTTCTCAAACTAAGAATAAATTAGATGGGAGGTTAAAATCTGAACTTTGCTAATACAGAGATGCAAAGTTGTAGTTTGAAGAAGTTATTTAATCCAACCACAATTTCCTGATTCCCTGGCCAGTGGGGTGTAATGCAGGCACAGTCCCTACTTGCATTGCTCTTACACTCTGGAGGGCAGAGCAGCCAAGAGCCCTCACAAAGGGTTATGATCCAAACAGTTCCAGTAACAGTTATCCAGACAGACAGCAGGGAAAACGTAGCATGTGATTAGGCGAGTAGGCTGACACTGAATGGATTTGTACGTGTACCAGGTGGTCAGGGAAAGCCAGCCTTGGAGGGAGAGCAGCCCAGGTATAGCAACAGCTAGGGCAACAGCCATGACAGGTGTGATCGGGGCTTGTTTGAGGAATTGACACAGCTGGCATGGAGAACCTACAGTATCCCCATGTTATCCAACAGGCTGCAGAACAGCTAGTGAACCCCTCCTAATATTTTTACACATTTATTTGTGAGGTGAGACCATGGTCATGTTTTTTATGCAGCATTTTTAGCCTATCACCATGTGCTGTATGAAGGAATACTCTGAATGGGGGGATGCTGAAGATACACTGCACAAAGCATGCAATTTGGTGAGTGCCCAGCCACACAGAAAGACAGCAGGTACCTCATTCTACTGGGCTCTTCACAGTACCGCTCTGTAGAAAGATGTGCTTTTACCTTAAGGCCAACACTGGCCATAAGTAAATTATAAAGCACATCTTTGAAGTGTTCCTCTGAGCATATTTCAAGACAATTACCTACACCTCACCCTCAGCCAAAGTAGCTGTTAAAACTTATTGCTAGCACAAGGAGGCAGATGGGCAGGGGGCAGGGCACAGGCTACTTACCAATGGACCAACCAATTGGACTGGTGGGTGCTCAGGTTGCTGGGTCTGAAAATGGTGGCGGCTGTGGTGATGTGGGGTGGAGAGGCTCTTTGAGGACTTTTTAGCAACTTCTAATACCCACATGTTACAAGAGGCTTCATTTTAGCCTTGGAGCAATCACCAACTAACTTCTGAATAGAAGGAAGAAAGCAGACCTAAAAAGTCTTCTGAAAGTAGCAATCTTACGGATGCAAGCTCTCAAGCAGACACTTGAAGGAGGCTTTCCAGCAAACCTGGCAATGATGATTCATGGCCTGCACCAGACAATGCAGATTACAATTTTGATACCAAGAATGTCGTGAAACCAAGCCTAGCAAAACTGACTGCTATTCAGCAATACAAGAAAATATGCCATTGTAAAACAGATGTTAGGATCTTATAAGAGGAAAATAATTTTCATAGTGAAAATGAAGATGTAGTTCAAAACCTTCCCAACAAATGATAAAAGTTCAGGGTCTTTCTCCTTCACCTGAACTTCTAGAAGCTTCTTTCATGTCTTAAGCAGTCGTTGGTCTCACAAAGGAAGACGCAACAAAACCATCAATTGGAAAATAAGAAAATGGTATTGATATGATTTAAAGTGCTCCACAAAAGCAAACAAATAATGACATTTTGACTTATGTTGATGGAGCAGGCACACACAGAAACAGAAGTGATAAAAGTCAGCATGAGAATTAGAGGAAGATATAGAACCACTGTGAGATTCTGACAGCTTCTTCACAAGTCTTCCACAGAAGTATATTGATCATTTATCTAAGGCTTCAGATAAAAGAGGAAAAATATACCTAAATAGACAAGTAGAAGATGCGTTTTATATACTTTCTTACATGAATGGATCAATAAACTTTAAGATGGCTAAAGGATGGCAAGAGGATTCAGGAAATGTAGGCATACCAGTGCCCTACATCGATTCTCCTGAAAATATCCTCCTCACTTGAAGAGAAAGAAACAAGCCCTACATCAAAGAACAGGATTAATCTCCATTCAAAGAGCTAGAAGAAACGGAGACAAGCAATCTAGTAGATACAGAGTTCAAAACAGTGCTTAAAAGGATGCTCAAGAAACTTGGGAGAATGGATGAACTAAGTAAGAACTTAGTAAGTAAAAAAGGGCAAAAGCCATAAAAACCAGGCAGAAACAAAGACTACCATATCTGAAATCAAGAATACACTAGTAGGAATTGTAAGGGGGGGGTCCCCCAGAAATGGGGTGGCCAAAATGATGAGGCCTGCATGATGCAGTGAAAAGGTGCCAAAAGCTGGGGAGCTGGTTAGATGGGAGGGACATACCTTTCCATCTACTTTGCCTGCTGCTTGGTGATTATGGGAGGGTTTTTTTTAAAAAGTGGAGTGCATGCAAACATGGTACATTTTTGTTTCTCCAACCCCTGGCTGGTGGGTCTGCAGCTGGGGGCTGAGATTCCTGAGCCAGCCTGTTTCCCCATGGGATTGCCAGGCTGCTCCAGGACCTGCCTGGCTGGGATCACAGCTGGTTGCAGTTAAAGGGCAGGCGGGGGAGGCCTGGGTAGGGGGCTCAGGAATGTGTCCCTTGCCCAGACAGAAAGCTGTAGTGGCTGCTTAAATAATAGGTAAACAATTCCCACTTCTGTGTTTATGCAAACAGGTGAGCTTAAAAACTGGATTTAACTGCAGTCCCTTCAGTGACAAAAAGGATGATCTTAAGGAGAAAAAAATCGTGACCTAAAGAAAACCACAATGCTCAGTGGTGGACTATAGACTAGTGCAGCTGTCTTTCAAGTTTTTCATTTGAAAGTTGAACTGGGTTTGTGATACTATCAGAGATGCTTGATTTATAGGCAAAAAGAATGTGTCAAGTTGCCACTGTTAAAATGTCATTCCGGCAAAGGCCTTGTGACAGGATGTTTTCCCAAAGGCAGTCTTGCAGACTTGACTGGTTTGTGGGTTGTTGTGTGAATTTCCTTCTATTTTCATGGGGCATAAGCCTATGATTTTATTACCAGAGATTTTCTGTACAATATAGGCCTCACTTAATAAACTTACTTGCATCATTGCCTCCTGAGACTCAACAGCTTGGCTGAACTAAGTGGTTGGGTTGGTGAAGTATGGGGCAGCCTGTGGGCTTCACTTTAAAACTGGTTTCCTTTTCTGACCTAATGGCTTGGGCAGAAGGGGCTAAATTGGTCCCTGCCTTTGTCACTTTTTGGTTATGGTTTTTAATTATGCCTTTTAACCCTGTTGCCAAATCTGTTGCCCTGAGAATACAAGGATGCCAACTTGCCCAGCAGTGCCAGTCCTTGGAAACCGAGCATGCCACTGCTTCCTGGGGACAGCCAACTGACCTGGACTCTGAAAGACCCTTCCCCAGGTGGGAAGCCCACCCTCCTCTCCACACCCCAACTCTATTAGGGAACCCTGGACCCAAGGCTAGGTATGACAATGGCCATGTCCAACTTGAAACTAGCTAGAAGAGCAGGAGAACTTCGCCAATTGTCCTTTATATGATTATAAAGTGTCTAAAGTCCGATAAGGGGAGATTTGTAAGAGAGCAAACGGAAGCCCCAGAATTTGAGGGATGGGACTCCATGGAGCACAGCCATTTTCCATCATGGTCAAGGAGGTGGGAGGGGCTTTGACTGTAGAATGATGATGAAAAGTTTACGGAGCTGCACAAGATTCTACCAGCAAGCAGGGCTGGTCACCATACTCACTGCATCAGAGGCCCTTGTTGGGGATTTAAAAATAAGGTGGCAGCCATTAAAGTGAGAGAGCCATGCAATTTGAGAGAGAGAAGAACCCTACCAGCTGGCCATGGGGTTGGGTGTAAAAGGTGCCATGTGGTTCTGAATTAAAAGCTGAAAAATGGAGAATCAAAGATGGTGACAGAGTAGAGAGCAGTGCTGATGGTGTTCTCGAGTACCACAGCAGCTGGAGGACAGGATAGGGAGCACGAGATGTCTGCAGGTCCCTAAGAATTGGAGCAGTAGCATCTGGACTCAGGGGAGCACAGCCCAGAGGCTGCAGAGACCTACAGGAGGGCAGGTGACAGTTCCAAACCTGCTGGCGGGCCAAGGTCAGCTCTGGGCAGTGGTGGCTCTACCCAGAGGGGTGTCTCTAACTGAAGCCAGCTCCAGGCTCCCTGGCGACTAGAAATCTGAACAGTGAAGTGTGGGCATCAAGGGCAAATGCCAAAGGGAAAGAGGAATTAACTCCTGCAAGGGAGGGACTGTGTAAGAACCTCACTCTGGCAACAGGGAGAGGAAGCTCTTCACTGGGCCAGAGGCGGAGGAGAAGTCCTGCGAAGGAACAGGAGCTGGGGAGTGGGAAAGAGCACTGGCTTGAGCACTGAGCAGGCTGAAAACGGTGCTGCTGGGCCACCGGGGAAAGAGCACCTTGAAGCCCCTGCAAAGGGGTAAGCCCAGTCCCGAGCACCCACACCGGCCCCCAGGCTCCCATGGAAACTCCAAACTGCGAGCCAGGAACTTGCAACGGAGGCAACTGACCCACCCATTGCAGGTGACAAAGGCTGCCCTGTGGATGGATGCTCTGGAGAGCCTGGCAAGTGTCACAGAGGTGGCGTGAAGGACTCCTTGGAGAGCTGGACTACCTGGAGGGTTGGCCCTTGCCTGGGGGAGCCAGGCATTGTTGGCAGACCAGGGCACTGTTGGCAGATGGGGGCTGCTTTCTCCAGGAGCTGTGGGGGCAGGGCCAGTCATCACAGGAGCCAGCCAGGTTGCAGGCCACCCTGCAGGGGTGCCAGGTGCCCATCACAGGAAGGAACCTCCTCCAGGAGCTGGAGGGGGAGGAGCAGCCATAGACACCACAGAAGCACCCTGCTAGACTTCAAACAGAAGCAGAGAAGGGAGGGCCCCAGAACACCAGCAGCCCTGAAACCCAGCTAGGGTACTGGAGACCCAGCCTACATGGGGGCTGACACTCAGAATCAGCCCTGACTGTGACAACCATAGGTCCTGCCACTCCAAGATCACAAAGCTAGACTGTAGACTGCAGAGACCTGACCAAGAAACAGAGGGAGACTCAGGAAATGGATTGCTGCTTATCTCAAGCACCTGAGTTACACCGAGAGCTACATGAACTATTAACCCCTAACATAT
Source organism: Noctilio leporinus (assembly GCA_004026585.1). Lineage (NCBI taxonomy): Eukaryota > Metazoa > Chordata > Mammalia > Chiroptera > Noctilionidae > Noctilio > Noctilio leporinus. The sequence continues at coordinate 40,021 of PVIW01007043.1, read as the reverse complement.
CCTTTTCAAAAGTTACTTCCAAGCCTCACAATTAGTGCATTTTAAGTAAAGACTGTTTAAACCATAGTGTATCCCAACTCACATATTTTTAATCCTCCCCTATCTCAATCTACCTAAATACGCAAGACCTTCCCTCTACTCTTGACTTAAAGTCTAGTCACTCTCTGGCTACAACACATTCCCAGTCCTCAATCTAAGTATTCCTCCCCTCCCCAGCCACCTAAACCCTTCCTTTATTCTTTTTTTTTTTTTTTCCTGCTAAAAGCCCATAGGTCCTGGCTCCATCTGGATCAATCAGAGATAATAAAGGGTGAACAGCCACCTAAACCCTTTCCTTATTATTATTTTTTCTTTTTCCTTCTTTTCTTTATTTTTTAAAAATTTTTAATATTTTTTTCTTTTCACTGCTAAAAGCCCACAGGTCCTGGCTCCACCTGGACCAATCAAGGACCATAAAGGGTGAACAGCCACCTAAACCCTTTCTTGCTCTTGCTCATCTTCTTCTTCTTCTTCTTTTTTTTTTTTTTTTCCTGCTAAAACCCCACAGGTCCTGGCTCCACCTGGAACAATCAGGGATCATTAAGGGAGAACAGAGCGACAGATGCAGCAACTATATACATAGGCTTACACTGTTCACTCATACTTGATTCCCCCTCTCCTCATTTCTATAGAATAGAAAAGTTGGTTTTCTCTCTCGTATCCCTGCTATCTTTGCTACTCCTCAGCACCCTTCAAAACTATCTATACTTTAGTCAACTTAATCATTTTTTCCCCTTGTACAAGTCTTAATATATCTACATTCCTATCAAGACTGGCTCAATTGCAGCTGAGGGTGTGATTAAGAGTGGGGTTTACCTTGGAGGGTTTGGGTATATAGTTATGTTCATAGGCAGTCGAAAGGGGAGATAAAAGAGAAAGATATCTCTGAAGGTATGGTCACTTTGCCTGGACTGGTGGTTCTGTTTTAGGAGCAGCTCAAAAACAGTGTATGAGAAAGGATCGAAGGAGTGTCTCGCAATCAGTCAACTGGAGGGAAAGGAGCAACATACACAACCAATCCAGAATATAAACAGACAGCCCAAGTTAACGACATAAAGGACACCCCAAGAGCAACAAATGGAGAAAATCTGGGAGACTGCAACATTGAACTCCACAAATCTCCTAACACAGAAGGGTGCTCAACAAAGGCAGGGTGGCAAAGCAGATTAATCCAAGGGAAAAAAAACAAAAAACAAGCAACAACAGACACCCAAAATGGGGAAAAAATGAATCAGTCCATCACCAAAAGGAAAGGAAGAATCCCCAGAAAGATCACCAAATGAAACAGAGGCACATGATATATCAGATAAGGAATTCAAGAGAATGATGACAGAGAAGCTCAATGAGCTCAGCCAGCTCAAGGAAAACTATAAACAACTCCAGGGAAGTTACAAGGACCTTATTGAGAGCTACACCAGTATCAAAAAGAACTTAGAAACTATCAGTAACAGCCAAGAAGAAATGAAGAATACAATTTCTGTATTGAAGAATACAGTAGAAGGAATCAACAGTAGGCTAGAGGAAGCAGAGGACCGGATCAGCGAGTTGGAGGACAATGTAGACAAATACTCCAAGACAGTACAAGAGAATAAAAAAAGGCTGAACAAGAATGAAGAGGGTTTAAGAGAGTTGCAGGACAACATGAAATGTAATAACATCCGTATCATAGGGATACCAGGAGAAGAGAAACAAGGAATGGAAAACTTGTTAAAAAAAGTCATGATAGAAGCTTTCCCTAACATGATGAGTGAAAAACATTACTCAAGTTTAGGAAGCACAGAGGGTCCCAATGAAGATCAACCCAAACAGACCAACTCCAAGGCACATTATAATTAAAATGGCGAATTTCAAAGACAAAGAGAGAATCCTAAAAGCATCAAGAGAGAAACGGCAAATAACATATAAGGGAGTTCCAAAAGGCTATCAAATGATTATTCAACAGAAGCAATTCAAGCCAGAAGGGAATGGAAAAAAGTATTTCAAGTAATGGTCAAAAAGGCCTGCAACCAAGAACACTCTACCCAGCAAGGCTCTCATTCAAGGTGGAAGGAGAAATAGTGAGTTTCACAGACAAAAGAAGACTAAAAGAATACATCTCTACCAAGCCAGCATTGCAAGAAATGCTCAAGGGATTGCTTTAAAAATAAATAAATAAATAAAATGAAGAAACAGAGAAAGCCAAAGAGGAATACAGGTAAAAAGTGAGAAAATGGCAATGAATAAGTATCAATCAATAATCACCTTAAATGTAAATGGATTAAATGTGCCAATCAAAAGACACAGGGTAGCCCAATGGATAAGACAACATGACCCACATATATGCTGTCTTCAAGAGACGCACCTCAGAACACAAGATCAACACAGATTGAGAGTGAAGGGATGGAAAACATATATCAAGCAAATGGACATGAAAAAAAAGCTGGAGTAGCAATACTGATTTCAGACAAAATAGATTTTACAATGAAAGTCATAAAAAGGGATAAAGAAAGACACTTCATAATACTTAAGAGAACAATCCATCAAGAAGAAATAACTCTAGTAAACATACACGCACCCAACATAGGAGCTTCGAAATATATAAGGAAAATCTTGGAGGACTTTAAGAAAGATATAGACAGCAACACACTAATAGTAGGGGATTTTAATACCCCACTTTCAACAATGGACAGATCTTCCAAACAAAAAATCCCCGAAGATGCTGTGGCACTGAACAACACTCTAGAGGAAACGGACCTAACTGATGTACACAGAGTCTTTTACCTCAAAAAAGCAAACTACGCATTCTTTTCAAATGCACATGGATCATTCTCTAAGATAGACCACATGGTAGGTCACAACACAAGTCTCCACAAATACAGCAAAACTGAAATCATACCAAGCATCTTTTCAGATCACAATGGCTTGAAACTAGAAACCAATTTCAAGGGAAAAACCCAAAAATGCTCTAACTCATGGAGACTGAATAACATGCTTTTAAGTAATGAATGGGTCAACAATGAGATCAAAGATGAAATCAAAAAGTTCCTGGAAACAAATAACAATGAACACACAACAGCCCAAAACCTATGGGGCACAGCAAAGGCAGTCCTCAGAGGGAAATTTCTAGCAATACAGGCTTACCTTAAAAGGTCACAAGAAGCTTATTAAAACCTAACCATAAGGCTGCAAGAACTACAGCAGCAACAACAAACAAAGCCCAGAGCAAGTAGAAGGAAGGAAATCATCAAGATCAGAGTGGAACTAAGTAACTCTGACATTCAAACCACGATTTGAAGAATCTACAAGTCCAGGAGCTGGTTCTTTGAAAAAATAAACACAATTGACAAGCCTTTATCCAGATTCATCAAGAAAAAGAGAGAGAGGACCCAAATAAACATAATCAGAACTGACAGAGGAGAAATCACAACTGATACTTCAGAAATACAAAAGATTGTAAGAAATTACTACAAACAACTATATGACAAAAAATATGACAACCTGCATGAAATCAACACATTTCTGGAAATGTATAATCTACCAAAACTGAACCCAGAAGAAGGAAAAAGCCTGAATAGGCCAATTACAACTGGTGATCAACACCAGGGAGACAAACAGCCCAATTAAAAAATGGGCAAAGGACCTGAACAGACAACTCACTGAGGAAGATATACAAAGGGCCCAGAAGCATATGAAAGCATATGATGATCACTAGTCATCAGAGAGATGCAAATTAAAACCACAATAAGATACCACCTCACCCCTGTCAGATGGCAATCATCAGCAAATCAACAAACAAGTGTTGGCAAGGATGTGGGGCAAAGGGAACCCTCATGCACTGTTGGTGGGAATGCAGGCTGGCCCCTGTGGAAAACAGTATGGAGTTTCCTCAAGAAACTAAAAATGGAACGGCCTTTTGATCCAGCAATTCCATTACTTGGACTATACCCAAAGAATCCTGAAACACCAATTCATAAGAACCTATGTACCCCTATGTTCATAGCAGCACTATTTACAATAGCCAAGTGCTGGAAACAGCCTAAGTGCCCATCAGTGGATGATTGGATCAAAAAGCTTTGGTCCATTTACACAATGGAATACTACACAGCAGAAAGAAAGAAGGAACTAACCTTTGCAACAACATGGCTGGAAGGAGAAAGTATTATGCTTAGTGAAATAAGCCAGTCAGTGAAGGACAAATACCATATGATCTCACCCATTACAGGACGATAATGAACAATACTAAAAATAAGCAAACAGAACCAGACATATGAATACAGTGAATAGGCCTTCAGTGGTCAGGGGGAAGGGGGAGGAAGAGGCAAGGAAGGGGAGCAGTTTAGACAAGAACCTAGTATAAAGGAACCATGGACATGGACAACAGGTGGGATTGACAGAGGGGAGCAAAAAGGGGATGGATGTAATACAACAATAATTCAAAAAAAAAAAAAAAAAAAAAAAAAAAAAAAAAAAAAAAAAAAAGAGGGGGAGGGGGGGGGGGGGGGGGGGGGGGGTGGAGAATAGCCAAAGAATAAAAATTCCAAAAAAAAAAAAAAAGAAAAAGAAAAATAAAAGCTGAAAACACAGCAACACAGGTGAAACCTCCCTCGCTGAGCACAGATGAATGAAAGCTGCTGGTAAACTGATCTGTGCCTGTGAAATAGGAAGCCATGGACTTATATTTTCCTAGAAAAGACAGTACCTCTGACTTGTCTGTTCTGAAACTTGCCTGATTAGGCAGCACCATGTTTTTGGGTGCTTTAAAGGGAATAAGACTTAATGGCAGAACTCCACCATTAATCTAAACCTTTACAACCTGTAAATAAGCAATTCCTTTTCACTAAACTCCTGTATTACGAGTTATGCTTGTGGCGGCAGGCAGTCAAGCCCCCATAACTGAACATCCCATGGGTTCTGTTTCACTATGTCCACTTCTGGGTATATATCTGAAAAAATCCAAAATACGAATTTGAAATACATGTACCCCCATGCTCACTGCAGTGCTATTTACACTGATATGGAAGCAACCCAAATACCTAACAGTAGATTAGCGAATAAAAAAGTGGTACATATATACAATGGGATATTACTCGACCATACAAAAAAGTGAAATCTTACCATTTGCAACAGCATAGATAGACATTGGGGTATTATTCTAAGTGAAGTAAGTATGTTAGAAAGCCCTGGCTGATGGCACAGTGAATAAGGCTCCAGCCTGCAAAACCAGAAGTTGCTGGTTTGATTCCCCAGCCAGGACACATAACCAGGTTGCAAGCCAGGTCTCTAGCCAGATCAGCAGCTAGAGGCAGGTGAAAGGCAACCATACATTGATGTCTCTCTCTCTCTGCCTCTCTCCCTAACCCTTTCTATACAAATAAACAAAATCTTAAAAAGAAAAAGCTTAAAAAAACATGTGTGTTAGATGAAGACAAATACCACTTACACATGGAATCCAAAGAACAAAATAAGCAAAATTGAAACAGATTCATAGATATAGAGAAGAAACTGAAGAAGAGCAGATTGGAGAACTAGGTGAAAAAGAGGACAGGATTAAGAAGTAACAACTGGTAGCTACAAAAGTCATGGAGATATAAAATACAGCATAGAGAATATGGTCAATAATATTTTAATAATTATGTATGGTGTCAGGTGGGTACTAGTTATATCAGGGGGGAATATTTTTATTTATTATTATTTTTTAGGGGTAGTATTTTAATTATATGACTCTAACCACTATGCTATACACCTGAAATAATACAAAATATTACTAAATGTAAACTATAATTAAAAAATAAAATTACAAAAAATCATTGCTAGAATGTCTACTTCCCTTTTATAATGATCACCAGCCATTTTCAGAGAGGACAAGACTACTGTCCAAAGTGTCCTTTCAGGCAGGTTTGCTTTGGTCACGATGTTACAGCTTGAGGTCACTTTGTGAGGTACTAAGAGGGCTGCCTGAGGCCTCCTCCATCTGCTGCTCCAATTTCAGGAGCAGCCTGAGAAAGGCCTCTTATATGGATTAGACCCTCCGCCTTCTGGTTCTGCTGTCAGACTCAGCAGATGCTGGTAGGACCTGGCTACATATAGAACATGGGCTGCAAACCAGAACCCAGTTAAAATCATAGGCTCCAGACTAACAAAAGCTTAGTCCTGACAAACTTGAAGTCTGTACTCTGAAAAAAACAAAACAAAACAAGGAAGCTGACCTCTCATGTCTAACTGTGGCAGCTGTTCTTGGCACTTCCTCGAGCGATCCCAGTGATCCGTGAGAGACTGAACCCAGGCCAAGGATAACAAATTATGTTCCAAATGTCTCCCCAGATGCCTCTTCTAGTTTGTCCCGCTCACAGCAGCTGCAATTTTGGTTTAAACTCAAGAAACTTCATGTAGTCCATGAGATATATGTGGGAGTAGGGAAGCTCCCAACCCAACTCAGAAGCTGGCTGAGAGTCCTGGGTCATCAATGGCCAACTGTGGGGAGTCTGCCCTGTTGGCACACACACTGCTGGACAGCTACATGCTTGCCTGGGAAACCTCATTCCTCCAGATGCACACATTTCCCCCTTCTTTCTTAGCTCAGGGAAAGGGTGTGGGCTTGGGAGAACACCCAGCCATACTCTGAGCACACAGAAGGATGTGGTCCTGGGAGGAACCCCCTGCTGGCTTCTGAAGTGACTGGGCCAGGGCATTGCCCTAGCCTGCAAAGCACATTTAATGTCCTGTATTCAAATAGGCACTGCTGCCATGTAGGTCATCTGCAGCAAACATGGAATTCTCTGGCTTCTGCTAATTCTTGATGTGTTCAAAAAATGGAAACTAATTTATTATTAGTATTAGGACTTGTAAATCATAAAAAAGGAAAAAGATATCAATTGAGACCTCCTTGTCTCAAAACCAAGCCAAATAAACCTTTTTAGAAACATAGCCCAACATAAGTACTCCCACTTTAAAAAGTAATTATGAGTTGCTTTGGAATAGTCATGCTGTACTTTTCCCAACAACATAGGAAGGTGGCCTTGAGTAACTATAGAATGTCACCCACTATTCATGCCAACTACCTTTGAGCAAATATCCAAATAATCTCCTCAAGCTTCAGAAAGTTGTTACTTAGGAAGTAGGTCTATGAACTTCTCAACAAGATGATAGAGATGTTTCTTGGAACCTGAAATTATTTACAAACAGTCCAACTGCTGTTGCCTTCCTCTGTCCCCCAAGTACCCTTCCTCTTTGTCAGTTTCTTACTTGAACTTCACCAAGCCCTTTCAAAATCCACAAAAGCCCATGGCCCAGAGATCAGCCTAAGTGAAGGTGTCCTTGGCTCAGCTCTGGGAGCAGCCACCCTGTCATGCAGGACTTGCTGGCCCTGGCACAGAAACCAGCAGTTGCTGTTAAGCCAGCATGAGATTTTCTTATACATCAATTGTGCTTAATCACATACATGAGGGAACTAGAAATAAAGGTAACCTTCCTGTGACACCAATGAGTGACCCATTTGCCTAACCTGGTTAAGCTTTTATGTTTTATGGTCCAAACCTACTGACTGGTGTGTGTGCAAGGTTTGTGTAAAATGAAGTGCAACTCTCACACTGGGGTTTCCTCAACAGGACCGAGTTGCCAGATCCCTGGGGACCAGGACAGGAAGAGTTCTGTGTCTGTGTTGAACTGCTCATTTCCAGAGGACAAAGTGAACTCTGGACTTTCCATCAAGGCCCTCCAAAGGCTGGTGTCAACCCGTCTTTCTGGACGGGTCTCTAAAGCCTTTAGATAAAATATTACAGTAAAAAAGGACAAAAGATAGTAATTGGTGGATGATTTAAATTCAACTCTTCCTGGAAATGTCTTGCTAAATATCTCCCTCACCCATATCATTTTCGAAATTTGAGATGATTCTTAGAAAAGAAAATGCAGAGACTGGCCCATCCTGCACTCTTGAATTTTTAGTCATAGTTGAATGTTCAACCAAAATGGCTTTCCCACCTATCTGTGCCTATTAAAATGTTATGACCCCTTCAGACCTAGCCCAAATCCTGCCTCTTCCACAAAGTCTCCTGGATTTCTACCACCTCACTGCTCTTTCTCCTCTGACACCTCCTGACTTCCTGCTACCTGCTCATCGTCTGCCACTCTGAGATTGATTCCATACTGCCTTGGACAGCAGGAAATGGTGTCTCATGTCAGTGTTTATACTATGACCTATCCAGAGTGTAAGGTATGTGGAATGAGGGGGATGCACAAGGCCATCCACATGCTGGCTACAACTAAAATGAGAACTGAAGCAATGAGAAGACATCATTTAAGTCCTCAATATGAGGTCCTTGTTTTCAATTTTTGGTGAAATGAACTTGAGTATCATGTAAAGATTAAAGAGCAGACACTGAGTTTTATTTTTGGTTAACATACCATGAAGCCCGCTGGCTGGCACCATGAGGAACCAGGAACAAAAAGCTCCACAGGAAAGTGAAGGGCTCAAGTGACCAACACTCAAGTGGAATGGTCGTTTAGTTATAAAAGCCTTTGTTGACTAAAAAAAACATCGCAGGTGGCCAAGTTCGGTGGTCAGGTGGGCTGTATCTCTTCTGGGGCTCGCTTGCTGAGTGCCCTTTTTGTCTTCACAATGCTTACTTGTCAATGGTTGTTCAATGGATAGTTGCTGAACAAATGAATTCTTCTTTATTCAGAATCTCTACAAATACAGGTACCTTTATATGTGCAGTGTTACTGGAGAAACAAAAATTGAATCAACAGAGAACAAATACTGCCCACATTTCTGCAGAGGATGATGGCTGTTATCTAAGCCACACCATTTACACTGATTCCATCAACAACTACCGATACAGATATGGAATAAAAGCCGAGAGGAGAAAGAAAATACCCAGGGTGTGAAAATCATTACACCTGCATCTCTCCACTGCAGCATTCAGAACCATTTCAACCTTGTAGCTGATATATGGTGTTTAAAAAAAAAAAGACATACAACAATGGCTGGGAATTTCAGGAGGCCTTGGCTTTCACCTTGGACAGCAGCACCTCATTCTTGCGGCCTTCCTGCAGGGAAGCAGAGAGATAGGTGGTGGTTACATCAGCACCCATGTGAGGCTCAGGTGGTCTGATTGTCCTTCCCCAAGTCCCACGGGAGACAACTTCTGACCAACTAAACCAGACTCCTAGCACATTGCCACCTGTGTGGTGAAACATTGTGGTGACACACTGATCTTCAATACCAAGAGTTTATGACAGCTGCTGTCTGCACAGTCAGACTGAGAACAGGATGACAGGATTAGGCATTGTCACTGCACAAGACTTCATGAAACCCCTAATACACCTTAAAGGGTGACAGAAGTTGAAAGCAGACACTTACATACCAATCTTGGATTACTACGGAGTGGGAAAAAATGGGTGAAGGTCCTTGGAGTCAGACTAAGAAGCACAGCAGGCAAAGCAGTAGGAAAGTTCTTACTCTGACCATAATGAAGGTTAAGAATATCCTTAAGCCCTGGCTGGTGGCACAGTGGATAAGGTGCCGACCTGTGAACCCAAAGGTCACTGGTTTGATTCCCAGCCAGGGCACATAACCAGGTTGCAAGCCATGTCTTCAGCCAGGTCCGTGGCTGGAGGCAGGTGAAAGGCAACCATACATTAAGGTCTCTCTCCCTCTTAGCCTCTCTCTCTAAAAATGATATATAAAATCTTGAAAAAAAAAAAGAATATCCTTAACTTTAAGAAAGACAAACTCACAGATAATATGAAGAGAACTATACATGAAGGGAACACCTCCTCTTCCTTAAGATGTAGCTACATGAGATCTATTACTATATATGCTGAGGATTATCACTGAGCGAGGACACTTGCCCCTTCCCCAGTCTGTGGAAATGATGTCCAGTGGTACAAGGCCATCCCTGCATTATTTTATACTCCCTTCTTCAGACATCTTCAAAGGCTTCTCACTGTGTGTCTTCCAGTTCCCCTTTTCCCACTGGCCTTCATAGCTCAGGATACCTACATCCACCATCAAAAATCTCCACCCCTTTCTTGGGTCACGGCACAAGGAGCCCTGCTTTAAACTGAGAGGTGAATGTGGTAGTGAGAAGAGCCTGGAGAGGTTGAACTTACGGACCCAGGCCTCCAGTAGCCATGCTTCCCTGGAGATCCATTTAGTGTGGGAGAAAACCTTTATTTCAACTTTGAACCCTCTGCAACCAAGACACCCAGAGGCAATGTTTCCATCTCCCCGGGCCTGTATGTTTCCAGTTTTCTGGAGGCCCTTTGCTCTTTCTAGCAGCATCATGGCTCATAGCTACAATGACCCTGGTTTTACTACAACAAATGCCAGTTTTCCTGTAGGGTTTAAACTTATTCTTTCATTCAGAACTGGAGAATAGCTACGTTGTTGGGCTGGGGGTAAGGCTGAATTCTTCTATCAGAAGGTGCTATGATATTTTTTTAACATGTTTTTAGAAGGGGACGCAGTTAATATTTTCTGGGGGTAGGAAGAAGAAAAAGGTGAAGTTGAGTAACAGTTGTTCTATTAGAAAAGAAGAAGGGGAGGAAAAAGGGGATGGTTATAATAAACAACAAAATTAAATTAAAAAAAAAAAAGGAAAAGAAGAAAGTTTTCCTTTTAAAAATCAGTTACTGAGATTTGTTTGGGAGAAAAAAACCTTCTAGACCCTACCTCCCAAAGTGGGGAGTGTGGGATAGAGATGGAACAAGAACAAGAACACTGGCTAGTGTAGCTCAGTTGACCGAGTGCCGGCCTGCAAACTGAAAGATCAACAGTTTGAATCCCAGTCAGGGCACATGCCTGGGTTACGGGCATGTTAAGTCTGGGTAAGATGGAGAGAAGGAGGCTTCAGGATAGTACCTTCCCCAGTTGGGGGCATGCATGAGGCAATCAATCTATATCTCTCTTGCACAGCAATGTTTCTCTCCCTCATTTTCTCCCCCTTTCTCCCCTCCTTTTCCTCTCTCTAAAAATAATAAAGAACAAGTAGATAATCATACTGTTATAGTACTTTCTCTACTTCTGTGTATTTAAAAAAATTCCCACAAAAAACAAAACAATATAATAATGAATAAATTAGCCTCAATTTTCACCTACCTTACCTTTTAAAGGAAGGAAGGAAGGAAGAAAGGAAAAAAGAAAGGAAGGAAGGCCTTAAAAATACACAAGAACAAAATTATTGCTATGGAAAGATTATTTTTACTCAGCAGACTAAACACCAGGCTACAACTTACCTTTAGTGTCTCTCTATTTTCGGCAATCTCTAACCTCACTAAAACCACCAGGGTTTAGGTTAGACTAGGGGAGGAAATTCCTGGAAATAGAGCTGCTGAGACCCTGGGAAGTGACAAAATAGTCTCCTTTCTGTAATATCAAATAAAGAGCAAGAGTTTTTCTTTCTGGAACAACGGAGAGTAGCCCCGACCAGATTCAGGGAAGAAAAGACAGGGAAAAAAGAAATCCAGGGACTGTCGGGTGTCACAGGTGCCAGACACAGTGCTAGATGGGTTCATCTCTCATCTGACTTAACAACAGCCCACCAGTGATTAAGGCGTGAATGACTAGATCACTGCCCAAGTGCACAGCCGCTAAGTGGTAAAGGTAGGGTTCCAACTCAAGCCTGGCATACCCAAAGTTCACCCTCTTCCTACATGGCATCTCGTAGTCACCCTCCTTGCTAAGGTTAAAGGGAGGAAAAACTCTAGATCTGAACCTATAAAAATGTTACTTCTAGGTGCTCTTTGAGGTGGGCTGATGATGCCTTTTTATGAATTTAATGTGCTTAGGTGTTAGGAAAATAAAAAAAAAAAAGGTGTGATATCTCTGGAACATTCAATCAGGGCCTCAAGAACTCCAAAATGTTGACTTACCAAGATGCCACACTTCACTGTCCCATTACACTGACGACTTGTATTTCCCATCACAAACCCGTGGGAAACCAACCAAGTGCTCTGGTTTTTAAAGGCTCATCTGAAAGTGAACATAAATCTCCCTGCAGCTTTACATAACCATCCCAACCTCCCCCTTACCTCCTTGAATTCTTTCACAGTCTTAAAGTACAACCTCTGTTTTTCCAACAATTCCAAGTATTGGTCATTTAACTGGTCTCTTCTCATTTTGTTCTCTTGCTTCTTTTTTTCCATCTGTTGAAACATTTTGGGAAATGGTAATGAAAAGGCATATTCTGACCAATGGCTGTTGGCAATAGCCAAAAAGCAACTTAATAGATTTCCTTCCAGTATCTTATTTCTTTATATCATTTTTGAGGTTGGTTTATTTATTTGCATGATATTGCATAGAGGATCTATTTATTTAGCATTTCTCCTATCATTGGGCATTAACTGTTCCCTTTTATTTATTTATTTTTATGACTAAAAACAATTTACAAACAACTAGTTGGTGGTTCTCAACCAAGGACTATTTTGCCCCCCAGAGGGCATCTGGCAATGTGTGGAAACAGTTTAGATTGACACAGCACCTGTAGGAAGGGGTGCTACGGGTACCTACTGCTGGAAGCCAGGGATGCTGCTAAACATCTATAATACACATGGCAGCCCCTAGACAATAAGAAATGATTGAGCACTGAAGTGCCAACAGCATTAAGTCTGGGTAAGATGGAGAGAAGGAGGCTTCAGGATAGTACCTTCTCCAGGAAGGTGTCTCCCAGTAAACAGGAAGAAGAAGCCAAGGGAAAAACCCCATTAAGGTCCTGTTGTCCTTACCCTTAGCAAGAGCAGCTCTTTGAGGAGGAAGGAACATGGCAGGGTGGAAGAGTCACCACACTGAGATTTGGGTTGTGACAGGCTCATGGTTAGCTCATGTCCTACACCCACCCCAAACCCCTGATCATCAAGAAGAGACTCCATGCGTTCTCTGCAAAAGCCTGTCCTGCTGTGGCTTGTGCCTATGCACAAGGCAAATGCTGCCACTTATCAGCTCTCACCTTTGTGCACAAAAAGTCTCATCACTAGCGACATTTTTTTCTCCGTTGACACAATTTTACTAACATTATTACTGGGGAGATTACTATTTCTTTATAGGGAAAGAGATATGAAAAGGTATTGCTCTCAGTTTATAACTTACAAGATGGGATTGTAGGCAGCTTGAATGTCTGTCTTTTGTGAGTGGGTTTTTATAATGACAGGTCCCACAGGCAACTCTTCCTTTCATTTGTTTACATTCTGGCACCACTAACTAGACCTCTCTGCCTCAAGGTCCTGTAGGGAGATACCCTAAGTCCCCAGGATGTTTTAATGCTTTGCCTGAGGACTGCTTTCCTGTGATACACTTTAAAATTAATTAATTAATTAATTAATTTTAGAGAGGGGGGTAAGGGAGAGAGACAGGGAGAAAGAGAGACATCAATATATATAGACATCAATATATGGTTGCTTTTCACCTGCCTCCAGCTATGGACCTGGCTTGCAACCTGGTTATGCGCCCTGATTGGGGAATTGAACCAGTGACCTTTGGGTTCGCAGGCCAGCGCCTGATCCACTGTGCCACCAGCCAGGGCCTGTGATACATTTTTAAAACAGGACTGAAAGCAAGAGCCATTTGGATGTACTATGCTAGTGAGGAATCACCTGGTTACAGTAGTAGGAAAGGGCAGCTGTGTCTGGCTTATTATAGACAGTCAGCCAGTCTGCTGAACTCCTGACAAAAGGGCCCACATTCAGAGTCACAAAACAAGGAAAATCCCATTCTGTGACTAGATTGGATGACTCTCTGCAAATCCTCTGGAGCACCCACACTCCTTTGCAGTTCCTCAGTTTTCAATCCTGTCTTTTGAGGTATTCAGTATCCTCTCATATCAATAAAATTCAGTTCAGCAATTACTTATATATTTTTGTAAAAGGTTCCTGAAAACTACAATGCTTTTAAGATCCTAAGGAATCAATTTCTAATGGCAGAATGTTAGGAACCAAAGATCCAGTGAGAAAGTGATTTTGGGCAAGAGAGGAAGGCTACTGGTGAAAGTTGTTTCCTCATCTGTAAATTGGATATAACACTGCTCACTTAAGAGGATTTAAGTAGGGTTAGCACAGTGCTTGATACGAAGTAGGTATTCAATCCAATCCGTGGGGAGGTTTTGCTAAGGCCTGCCTTTGAACCAGTAGGACGGAAGCCCTGGTAGCTGGCCCTGCCCATTGCAGAGACACTGAACATGTGTCTTCAGGACTGAGAATAACCAGAAGAAGCTTATTCTTCCCAGAGTCTTCTCCACCACCAGTATAAAGCCCGTGGTACACAAAAGTTGCCACCTGACCTTCATTCTACTTTGCTTAATTCCTTCTACAATCTGTTCCATCTGACGTAAAAATTGGTCCCGGGCAGCAGGGGAAGCCATGGCTCTGAAAGAAAAACCAGTGGAGGTGTGATCAGCACACAAGAGAGACTAATAGGGAGGCACTGAGGATCAGCCCCGTACCCAGATAATGTTTCAAGAGGTAACTAGGCTTTTACAATGCAAGTGGACCCATGGAGAATCCAGGGGTCCCAGGCAGTGAAGAATTCTAAACTGAAGAAGGCATAAAAAATTGCCTGGTTTTATAACTGAATATTAATCTTTTCTTTACATTTCCTACAGTTTTCTTTAGTAACGTTATTTCCTTAAATCAAAATAAAATATCACTAAAATCAACAAAAACATTTTTCACTTCGAATGATCATAGGTACTGCTTAAGAAATTTCATTTAGTTTTGAAAAATTTGAGGATTTGGAGACACGGCTCAAGATTTTTAGACATTTTCTGAGATTTTCCTAAAACCATGCTAGGAAACCTGCTCCTGTTTCTGGAAGCCCCAGCTAAATAAGGAGATTCCCTGATATTCTAAAATGTTCCCCTTCACCTCGAGTTCTACAGAGGGTCAGAGTGCAGGAATATAAGGATTGAGAATTCTTCCAAAAGAATGTCAACAGTACTTATCACAAAAACATTCAAACTTGCAGGGTCTCTCAACTGTCAAAAAATAAGAATGCAGGCACCATTTTTAGAAATGTCACAAGGTTCTAAATCACTAACTGAATCTTACCAGAAAGTTACAGGTATTTTTAATTAGAAATGAAGCTTAATATCTAGAGCTTGTAATCTATTAAGGTCTTAAGTTACTGGTCACCTGTCAGGGCACAGTAGAGATTTGTGCAAGAAGCAGGCCCAGAGCTGGCCAGATGGTGGGTGGGCCAACGGGCAAGCAAGCCTGAGGGCTGGTGGAGGTGGACCTTGCCATCCGATATTTGGGAAAAAAATTCATAACCAAATGAAGTTGTTTAGAGGATACACATTAATTTAAAAATAATGTCTACCACAAGATTTTAAACACTCTTCTAAAAATTATATATTTTCATTATCTATATTTTAAAACATTTCTATGTCCTCAAGAACAAGTGGTATTAATATAATCTTAGCAAGACAAAAGTAAGATACAAAAAGATAATAGTAATTATATACACTCAACTTATTTGAAAGTTAACTTCTCCCTAAGATATTCCTCGGTGTTTTTAAAATTCACTCTAATAGTAGAGTTTTTATAAAAATTCAAGGATTGTGTAAACCAAGAAACATTTCCACTTAGCAGCAGAGGTGCAAGTATCAGAATCACATCCACAGCACTACACTAGGTCTTGCTCAGTCACATTACTGCAATCCCATTGTGCGCTGATACAGGGTACACCATGGTACTGACCAGGAGGAGGACCAACAGTCCAACAGCCACTTACTGTGAGAAGTTCTCATGAATTGAGTTCAGCAGGCTGATCTGAGCAAGAAACAAAAGAAAAGAAAAAAACTATAAGCAAAAGATGGAAAGATCCCTGTGCTGCTTCAACTACTGAAAGCCTGTCCTGCTCTGAATGGCACTTACGAAAGAACACACTTCGTTTATGGAGATAAAATTTACATGGGGGGAAAAAAACGGCAACATGTTCTTGACCCCACAGTTTTTCCCCAGGGATCTACCTTGACACCCCAAACCACAGGAATGTAGGAAGAGGGCTCTCCACAGGGAAGACACTAAGCTAAAAGGGCTCCTTGGGCAAGCTGCCACCACTGCCCTTTCTGTCCTGCAAACACTGCACTTTGTTTTGGGGGTTATCAGCTAAACCCAGCGTTAGTTGGGGTGGGGAGTGAGAACAGTTTCCACCCTTTTCCTTCCCACAACATATTTTTGCCAATGTGGTCAGCTGCTGGGTGGCTGTGAGGCTACAAAGGATACATCATTCAAGGCCTCCATTCCCACGGAAACTGTCTTCCTCTGCACTGTATGTCCCTCTATCTGCCCCAATGACACAGTCCAGGGCAGAGCTCTGAGTCCAGAGGAACTAGAAACCTAGTTATTCCTTCTGGCTGTGTCACTAACTCAACTTGTGAGCTCTTGGACCTGAGGTTCACAGTATGTAACACGGAAATGATATTCTTGTCCTATGACTCCATTGGGATCTTTGAAAGCTAAAATATCACAGGCATAAACAGGTTTGGAATAAAATACACAATTTATTCAAATGCAACATGATGTGTTAATATGGCTTAGAGCCCCCACTCTTCTGCATACTCCTAGTTTTTAAAAGAATGGAACTTCAGACATTGCCAATGAAGGAAGGTCAATGGGTTCAAGCTTTTTCAGAAGGGGCTGGCCTATCCCGAAGTTAGGCTTGGCAAGTCTTTCGCATGCCAGGGAGGAAGACCCTTAAGGCCAGGATGTGTAGCAGAGCTATCCCACTAGAGGCAACCAACTCATCTGTCCAAACATTTATCAAATACCTGTCATGTGCCCATCACTGTGTAAGGCCCTGGGTACAGAGAAAATAACAGCTCAGCCCTCTTCAAGGAATGCTGCTGTAGAAGGAGATTTATCTCATTTGATTAACAACAGGCAGTAAAGGTGAAAATAATTACAGATGCCTCCATGCACATTCAGGTAAAAGATAAATCTATAATACTGTTCTTATTAAAGTGGCAATAAGTGCACGTTACAGGTGATAAAATGAAAACAAATTCTGTCAACCTCAAAGTGAGGGGGTAAGCGGGAACTAACAGGAATTGAAAACCATCACGTGCAAGGAGCTTCACATTTTTCTCATTTTGGCCCCATCATAACCACATTAAACAGGTGTGTCCCCACTTTCCTGGTGAGGACAATAAGGCCAGGCTACAACCCAAATCTGCCTGACTCCAAAGCTCATGCTCTCAACACCATGCTGGGCTGCTACTATGAAGACCAGTACTGTTCTTTTTCAACATAGTTGTATGCTATACCCCAGTCACTTGTCATCCAGCCTGGGGGACACCTGAATCACAAATGGATTTCATCTGAGAGTCAGAGGAACATGGAGGGGCTGTCAGTGCCACATGAATCCCTTTACTCATCCTTTTGGTTCACACCTCTGTTACTGATATTAAACAGACATTTCCCCATGTAAATTATGAGAAGCTCACCATCTCCATTTCATTTAGCTGATTCCTTCCTTTAAAACTCCAAGTTTCTCCCACTCCAGGCCCCCATCCATATGTGCCTCCTGCCCTTCCATTATGTTTCTGTTAATGATCACATGCCGGGCATACATTATGAGGCAGCTGTCCACCAGCCTCACTTCACCTCAGACAACATGAGCTCCCACAGAATCCTGCACTTTGTGACTCTGCAGCCCCACGCTGGATGTACAAAAGGCACTTCTGCTGAAACTGAATGCATCAGTTCATTTGAACTTCAGAGGTCAACAGCACTGGTAGCTGCTCATCTGATTAAGTATTTTCTTTTTTATAAAGGTCCTTACCTCTTTTTCCAAATAAACCTTTTTATCATCCAGGGTATTATACAAAGTGAAGAACTGCTTGGTTTCCTTATGCACTGCTGAAACTGTAAATGCAAAGAAATCAGCACATGGATTAAAAAATGTATCACTACAACCCTAAGCATCCTCTCCCCCATTAGTCACCCCCACCACCAAGAATCGGACCTGTCAAGCTGGCACTCAACCTGGAGTCTGGGTAGAAGCCCTGTCGGGCACAAAAGCACGTGTAGAGCTGCTGTAGGCTGATGGCACATGGCCAGCTGTAACTGGTTCAGCCAAGAGAAGGGGCTAGAGGAATTCCCCTGTCAACTTGTGGGCTTCTCAGAGGTCCTTCAGGTAAGGAGCCCTGGGAGGATGGTGGCAACAATGATGAAGCCACCAAGCAACCTCTTCCTGTGGCGTCTTCCCTTCTCACACCCCAAGAACAAGAGCCATAGCCTGTTCCCTTTTGTGGCTCCTGTGGTTAGCACAGGTCTCTTCAGTAGGCCTTTTAAAATACCTTGTAGGTGAATGGCATGCCTATCCCAGGGCAGAATATATGCCAAATGAATGTGAATTCTCTTTCCATCCCTGTGCATATGACCAAGAAAGGCACTTATATACCACGGCTCCCAATATCTTTATCCAATTACTCTGTATTTCTATCACTTCTTCTTCACTTTTCCCTACAGAAAAATGATTAACAAGGAAATGGCCAAATTCCAGGACTGTGAGTGTGCCATGTTTACCAGAGAATGAGCTAACTGAGGTGAAAGCTTCCTACCCAAATTTACCCACTCTGCTCTGGCTGGGTGGGTGGGCAGCCCCCCTCAAGTAGCTCTGAGCCTATGTGACTCCTGCACTGCTCCAAATTCTCATAATACACTGCCGCCCAGAAAGAGATAAAACCCCCAGACATGAGCTCACAGTCAGGCTTTGACCTAAGCTGAGCATTTTACTGTAGCTGAAGCTCAAGACCTTGATGCCTAATGGTTATCAGGTATGGCATGGTCAAGAACATAGTGGGATCTGGTTTCTTGCTATGGGCTCTGGCTCCATAAAAAGCAAGTTCCCCATGGAGCAGCATGATTTTAGTTGGTGGGGTACAGTCAGAAGACACAGCAGGCCTGGGAAATTCTGGTTTCCTTGGGTAACTGACATTAACATTTAAATTTGATTCTTTAAACCAGTCATTTCTAACTTTTATACCTAATGATAGCAGTGTTCCTCTTTAGCAGTGCAGCTCAAAGGTAGGTATAGATCAGGGAAATTTACTGAACATATTTGGTAACAAGTTAAAAATCTGATACAAGTATTCTGATGAAAGAGTAAAGAATGTTCCCAATATGAAAATGTTTAATTTATATAAAAATCAGACTATGACTACTCAATATAAAGTATTATTATCATTGCTAAAAGCTTTAGAACAATGGTAACTCAATTCTGGTTGAAAAAGGAACCACCTGGGAAGCTATTAAAGTCCATGACAAATTAAATAGGATTTTCTAGGGGCAGGCCCAGGCGATGATGACAATGGGTGGCCAAAGTTGAAAATCACTGCTGTAAATCAACCAACCAACTTTAAGCTTTATTGCTCAGGAGTGTAGCATTCACCCTTACTCCATCCAGCTCAAGGACTAGATGGGGGATGCAGGAGTTTGATGGCAATTTTTTAAAGATACTTTATTAATATATTTTTTAAGATCTTATTTATTTATTTTCATAGAGTGGGGAGGGAGACAGAGAGGGAGAGAAACACTGATGTGTGAGAGACACATCGATTTGCTGCCTCTCACACTCCCAACTGGGTACCTGGCCCACAATCCAGGAGTGTGCCACACCTAGAATTGAACCAGTGACCTTTTGGTTCACAGGCCAGTACTCAATCCTCTGAGCCATACCACCCAGGGCTATTTATTTATTCTCAGAGAGAGGGGAGGGAGGGGAGAGAAAGAGGGAGAGAAACATCCATCGACTGCCTCTTGCACACCCCCAACAAGGGACGAGAAATTGAACCAGCGACTTTCCGTTTTGCAGGATGATGCCCAACTCACTGAGCCACCCTGGGCTTGGTAATAATTAAAAGAGAAAATAATGTAAGATACACAGTACAATAGCTTAAAATACCTTTGGTGTAAAAATGTCCTATCAAAATGACTTTAACATGTGAAATGTACTCTGTGAAATATAGTGCAAATACAAGGTATTATTACTTGTTAGAAGCTTTAAAGTAGGCAGGGTAGAAAATTAAAGAGAGAAGATTTAACTTAAAGGTAGAAACTTTTTCTGCTTAGAAATTGCCATTGTTGATACCTGCCCCACAGCATTTGAATCAAACGTGAAGACTGTAATGCTCAAGCCCTGACTGCTGTGATTCAGTAGGCTGGATATCACTGTGCAGACCGAAAGGTTGTGGGTTCAATTTCCAGTCAGGGCACATGTGTGGGCCAGGTCCCTGGTTGGGAGCTTACGAGGCAACTGATTGATGTTTCTTTTGCACATCTATGTTTCTCTCCCTTCTCACAAAAACAAACAGACAAAGAACAACACTGTAATGCTTAGGGTGGTGGGGCAAGACATGTGAAAAAAAAAAGCATGATTCTGGACTTAAGTAAGGACAACACTCTATACTGAACCAGGAAGTCACCCGAGAGGCCGAGAACTCAAGGCAAAGTTTAAGGTGGATTTTAAAGGAGTCAAGGTTTGCTGAGTGGGGATTTCCGAGCAGTGGCAACCAGCTCACAGGCCACAACTCACACCCTCCTGAGAGGGTGAAGCCAACTGGTGACTGGCCCAGAAGATTTAGGACTTCATCAAGATTCTGAAAATTGTCTGATGAGTTATGGACAGTTATTCAATATTAGGGTTCTTAAAGAGTGTAAATGATCAAATTTGAAAGGTCTGCCAGGTAAGAGTGCAGAGAAGTAGTCAGACTCCGGGCCGTAATGAGAATGTAGCTAAAGCATAAATGGAGCAGGCAGGGCAGCAGGAGTCAGAGTGGACTAAGAGAGCCAGCTTGGCTCGACAGTGATCCCAGTGACCAAGAAGAAAAACTGGATAGGGAGGCTGAATTCAGTTTTGTGCCTGTGGAGTTTGAAGTGTCCAGAGGTCATGTAAGGTGTGAGCACAGAGGAAGGGGCGATGATCCAGGACCTATTTATAGAGGATATGATCTGGTCTGGAAGGATTCTGTCAGGGGAGAAAGGATCCCAGACACAGATGTCAGAGTCAGTGTGAGACTTGGTAAGGCCAGTGTGTGGACCTAAGAGTGGGGCCCTTAGGGCAGCCATTTAGACTGAAAGAAATTAAGAGAAAGGCTTGATTTAGAAGGCCTGGGAGCTCCTGAAGATTTCCCAGCAGTGAGACACGTGAACGAAAGATGCAGCGGAGGCTGCAGAACAGCTAATGGTCACTCAGCAGAGCTGAGTGCAATGCGCATAAGAACAGATGTGGCTATAGCAGTGGGAACACAAGGCAATGACAGTTTTGAGGACCACTCTGAGCCTGAGAAGATGTGGTCACTGATTCAGGCTGAGGTAGATCCACCTCTGGATTACTGGGTGAATATGATGCTATTGAAGGCAAGGACCATATAAGCCAGAAAGTTTGAGAGGAGGAGGATAATGAGTGAGAACTGATCTAGAAATAATAGGGTCACAGTATTCTGTGTGATGCTGGGAAGTGGATGGGGAGCTCAGTGGAGCCAAATGGCTGACTGGGATAAGGACTGTTAAAAAAAACTGCTCTATAGGAGCTCAACTAGAGTCAACTGGCTATGGACAGGGCTGCAGGAGCACCTTGGCTGCTCCGGGATTAGTCAACCACCAGGGCTACATGCAATGAGTACTGAGTGGGCCTGACACTAAAATGGAATCCCTTACAGTGGTGACTTTCACCAACTGTGCCATGATGAACGCTCGATTACGCTGAAGTGAGACAAAGCCGCTCCACCCCCACCCCAGTCCCTCCCAGCACCAGCCTCTAGAGCTCATTAGCAGCTGATGTACCTACTCTGGCGGTAGAGTTCAATGAATCTCTTCTGATACTGTATTAGCTCTGCTCGGCTGGGCACTTCATCAATCTTGCGATGCAAAATTGCTATTTCTCGATTTCTTCGAGCCTAAATGCAGAAAGGAGGAGGAGACACCATTTGGTAAAAGGCCTTACATTTTCCACCTCCCACCTGCCCAGTAATATAGGCCCAGAATTCTGTTGGCTTGAGGGCCCTATCTTGGATTCTGGCTTTGCAATCCATGAAGAGGGTGTGGCTGTGTGATGCCAGAAAGCACCAAATTAATGGACAAAAATGGAGGATTCCAAATGGAATGGGCTGTGTAGCCAGAGCAGAACACCCAGCCAACCTACCAGGCCCAACGGGCTCTACAGTAGCTGATTCTATCAGCGCCAGGTGACAAGGAACTGAGTCCACCTTGCTGCCTCCAAATATGTTCCAAATCCCTTCACTTGATTAAAAAGTTTCCACAATTGACACCAGTTATTTTCTCTGTACCATGGTCTGGGGTACAGAGTGGCTCACTAACTGCATCCAGGGAGGCGTAGCAATGGGGTATGGTGCAGGGGCAAGGCAGCTTGAGTACCATTGTTCGCAGCAGGGCAGCTGTCTGAAGGAACTTGCTCAGCTCCCATCATACACTTAGAGCTTCAAGACTAAGTGGGCTCTGGGTGCTGCCTTTCCTCTGTGCCTCCCTGCCTTCTGGCTCCCCATGCTGGCTTTACTCACATCGGCAGATGTGGCTTTCTAAATCATTGGGGAAATATGAATCTCTAAATGAGAAACTCACCCTTCCCTGGTATGCGTACTCCCCATGGGTGCTTAGGCTCTGACTCCTGTTTTTGTTTTTGGAATTTAAAAGTATAATTATTCATTCTTTTTACTGTATCTCTAACCTCTCCCTTTCTACTGTCTCCTTCTCATCAGCATTTAAGTATCTTCAAATCCTACACTCCTTAAAACAGAACAAAACAAAACAAACGCTTCCTTAAACCCTGATCATGTTTCAGCCACCATCCTTTCTCCTCTGAACAGCCACAACCAAAGAGAGCCACATGCCCTTTGTTCCTTTAACTTCTCACCCCACTCCAGGCATCCTTCACTCCACACTACCAACACCCACTGAAACAGTTCTTGGCAATGTCACTGCACATCTTTTTTGGGATATGTCTAATAGGCAATTCTCAGATTCTAGCTTTCTTGACTTTTAGCAATATTTACCATTCATTTTCTCTACTGAGCTTCTGCTCAGCTGCCAAGAGACCTCAGGCTCACGTTTTCCTTGCCTTCAGCTACCAACTTGGTTTCAACCCTTATCCATGATTCCTCTTTCCTTTGGCCTCTTCTTAAAGGGTTCAGTTCTAGGACCTCTTCTTGGCCTGTATTTTCACAGCTTTGATAATTACCTACCTAGTGTTGACACCTAACCTCCAGCTCAGACAATGTTGAGCATCAGACCTAACACCCATCACTTCTTGGACATTTCTACATAGTTGAATATTTCGATCTTTAAAAGCCTCAAACAATCTCATGAACATTATTAGTCATATTCCTACCCCCTTTAGCTTTATTCTTTTTCCTATAATTTTTTTTCTCAATGAATGACACAGGTATCCACTCTACTTCCCAAGTCAGAAATCAAATCAAAACACCACCCTTGACTCCTCTTTTTCTTTCACCCATGAGCCAGTTTCATTAGTTAACAGCTTCTCAGTCTTTCCCCTGATGGTTCATTTTGGTCCAACCCCATTGATCCTGTCCTGGCTCAGGCCCTTATGATTTTACTACAGCTTTCCTCTAGCCAGTTGGAAGCTACACACAGTTTGCAATTGCATGTAAACTCCCTTGCACTTTGATGTATATGGTCATGTCTTGGTCAATATCTTGGTCCTCAAAAAGCAAGCCACCTTGCAGAAAATGGGTCATCCCATTTATTATTCCTGGGACCTAATGCAACACTAAATACACAGTCAAAAATATTCCAAATACACATTCCTGATTTTATTTAATTCTGTGTCTCCCCAAATTTAAACAAACAGTTCAGCAAACTAAGCAGGAGCCAGAGATGAAAAAACATGATCCCACTACCTGCCCCCAACTCTGCCCTCCACAGCCCTTTGGCCATTCCTACCAGAACATGCCTTCCCTTACCAAAGAACAGAAAGAAGGCCTGGGCCGGAGTTCAACACAAGTTAACTCTCAGCTATGAGCTACTGGGAGTCAGATACTGGCAATGTAAGAGATTTTACAATGTTACTTTGATTCTATGTGAATGCAGCTTTGCAGCCAACTTTAAAATCTATCTCCTTCACAAACCTCAATCAAGGTTATCAACTAAGACAGCTAAAATGGCCACTTAATTTTAAACAAAAAGTATTAGACAAGAACACTGGAACTTGAAAGCTGGTTCCGGCCCTTACTAGCTGCTTGACCTTGGTCAAGTACTTAATAGATGTGAATCAATTTCTTCATATGGACAATGAGGCTAATAACTACTCTCCACCAGGGTGAGGATCTAATCAAATAAGATGACAGTCAAAGTAACATACCAACGTGAGGTGTTATTATCAACATCTTAAACCACTTAGTAACCCTCTAGAGAGATGGGCAGCAAACAGCAGCTTTGGTACCAAGCCTCTCTAGTTCTCAGAGATGGAAACTTGCCAGTTCTGCTAGAGGACATACATACCTAACTAGATTAATTTACATATATTTGTGCTCTTGTTTTTACTCACCTGTAGTAAACGAATCTTGTAAAGCTTCTCTTTCTCCATATTATAGCGTCTGTCTAGGTCTTCCTAAAAGTTGGAGAAGGACACAATTATCAGGGAATAGAAAATGTGCATTCTTTGATGAGGATGTGTTGGAACTGAATGCTTTTTACCCATCCCAAGGTCCCAAATTTCTTTTCTCAAATGGCCAAATTTAAAGTCTGGGTCCTACGTCATATGAGACCTTTGACACACTTTCACATCCCTTTATAACAACTCTTCCTTCTTCTAGGATCGAGGCTGAATCCAGTGTTCTTAGTATTCTCCAACCCCCCGCACCAAAAACAACTGTGACTTAAAGAACCTATTGTCCTATGCCTCTGTGTTTGAAGGTGATACTGGTTTGCTTTCTATGTTTCTATTTGGGACTGCACTTTACGTATAATATGATAGCCTCTAGCCACACATGGCTACTTAAATTTATACTAAAATAAAAAAAATTACTTTTTCAACTGCATTAGCCATACTAAAACCACTATAGTGGAATTGGCTTGCAAAGCTAAAAATAATTACTATTTGACCCTTTACCGTTTGCTGACCCTGGAATGCAGTACCATAAAGAGAGTTCCTTCCCTCTACACTGCCCCCCCCTCCCGTCCCCTCAGAGCCTATGGGTTGTGACCAGCATGTATGGCCAGTGCAAGCCCTCCCCTTCCAGGACAGATGCCAGAGTAAAGATAGAATACCTGCATAAGGTGCTAGTACCCCTGCCCACCCCTGCCACGCTCCCAAGAATGGTGGCATTCTGGGCTGTTACTGGTGAGATCTTGCCTCCATCTGAGAAGCCATGTGTGTAAAGTGGGCAGGCAATGTTTCTGACAGACCACAGATAAGGAGTGGCATACAGAAAATTAAAGTAGGCACAAGAAACTATTATGGGAGAGTATAAAGTTGGTCACCATACCACAGTGTTCCACAGGGAACATTGACAGTCCTGACAATGGGCAGGTACTCACATTATGAGTCATCACAGGAGTGGGGGCACCATGCGGTTCTCCACTGGAGAAGGTCTGAAATGATAAACAGCAAGGAACACCTTCTGAACAGAAGCTGAGGGGCAGGGTGGGGTACAGTTCACTGACCATATCTGGTCAGGGAACAGAAAGGGAACAGTCGTATATGAACCTCAAATTTCAAACTGTTTTAAAATGTTTGTCAGTTACACCAAGAATAAGCTAAACTTGTCTTTGAAAGTTATAATTCTTCTAACAAATTGCTGAGAAGAGGAATGGGATCCTAAAAGTCTATGATGCATGCAAACTCAGAAGCTGACCGGGCTGACAATTTGAGCCTCAAAGATTTAAAATTTTAGAAACAATTGGCAAGGCAGGCTATTTGGTGATGTCCCAGGGTACCACTGCACTGCATGGCCAGACCCTGCTACACCCTTCTCACAGGTGGGAATAGTGTGGCCTGGCTAAAATGATACAACCCCACTATGCCAGGGAGGCAGCAAGTCCCTGTTGAGTGTGACGGTGTCTTTCTCAGTCCCTAAGTGAAGGGGGTGAGGGACAGCACCCTAGCTGATTGGCTTGCACAAGTCTCTTCATTTCCCTGAGCCTCAGGTTCCCCATTTCTGTCAGGAAAATGGTGTAACTGATGAGCACTGAGGCCACGTTCAACTCTCACATCCCATGAATGGGGGGGGGGGGGGGTACTTAGGAAATAAGCTTCAGATCAAGTGTGAAAAGGGAAAACAAAACATAGCAATCCTTAAAATCTCACTTGGTTAGAGAAACAGACTTTTTGTCTGTCCTCGTGTTATAATTTAACGCTTCATGGAGACCAAATTTTTGTTCAGAGAGCTAGATATGCCCCTTAAGTACAGAGAGCTTCCATGTTGCTGGAGCTCTGTTAACCCAGCACTGCTTCCATTTCCTGCTCAGTGCTGCCTTTTAAAGGTTGATCATGGGGTCCCTAGGCAGGAGTGCAGGGTGAAACGAGTAAACTGGTACCAAATTTAGAGAAGAATAGGCTGAATGGAAAACAGTTCATGTGGTTCCTAGAACACCCCTTTACTAAAGAGGAAGAAGAATGACTTGTAATCTGCTAATTCTGGTCTGGAGTGGCTCTCATCATACTCACTGCTGCCTTTTATCCACCAGAAGGAAGAGAAAGAAGGATGAAAATCTAAGAGAATCACGTGATAAAACCAGTTGAGAAATGTGCGTTCAGAGGACAAGGTTAAGGGAATTCATCCTTTCAGCCAGTCCTTTCGCTGGTTAGTTCCCTACAGAAATCCTCTCGTGGTCTAAGTCATACTAGCACCTCATGGTTTGAGGGCTCCTTCAGGGCCTTTACCTTTTCTTCTCCACCTGGTGCTTTGTCAGCTTTCAGGCTTTCAATTTCCTGCTGTAGCCGTGTCATCTCCTCCTTTAAAAGTGGTATAGATATTTTTAAAAAGAAAAAAAAAGTGGTATAAATATTTATAAAACTTAAGACAATCTAAAAATGGGATATAACTTTTCATTTCAATTCAGTGTTATTTTCACATTTTGTGAGCTTACGCGAAAACAAAAAGCCTAATAGAAACTTGATGCCCTGATCTCTAATTTGCAGCCTGCAGAAGTTTTTTCAGGGGGCTACTGGCAGTTGTTCTTCAGTCAAAGGAGCCTATTTTTAGAATGGGAGGTGAGACACGCAGGAATCACTGGGGCATGAAATAATTTGGTGCTTCTTATCAACCTGCTCTGTTTCCTATTCTCCACAGGCCTGTCCACCTTTCCAGGTGCCCTGTAGCCTGGAGACCTCCTAACCAAGCCCTTCCCTTCCACTTGCCTATAAGTAAGATCCAGCTTCCAGATGGCTCCTAGGACAGATGGGTCTCTCCTCCCCTGGAACGTACACAGAGCTTACCTGGCCTCAGTCCTGCCTCTTGCTAAGGTCATGGGTACTGCATAAGTTCCCAGGTGGTAGAAACGAGAACTTACAAACATGACAAATAGGCATCCAAGATTTTCAGGACATCCTTGGTTTTTATATAATGTTATTCCTTTATATTTGATAAGACTTTTACTTTAAACACATGTGCAAATTAGAAAACACTGTTTGTAGGACTGTGTGCTCAATTTTGGGGGATGGCACATACAGTTACTAATCTAACTCACTTCTGGTGTCCAGTGAGGGATCTGCCACAGTGCTCTGTTCATCTTATACAACTGACACATAACTGTGTGATGAATCTATTACTTTTCTAACTACACTGGATAGAATGCCACAACAGGACAAGGGGAAGGAAGCAAGAGGTTTTACAAGAGTCCTGGTTTAATGTCTGCTGACACCAAGCAACACTTACTCGACAATGTGCTTTGAACTCCTGTTCCTGGCTTTTCAGGCTTTCATTCATGGCTACAAGTGCTCTCAAGTTCTGTAGGATACTGAAGAGAAAGCCATTATGATTTCATACATCACCAAGTCTTCTGCTAAAAATGACCCCCTTTTTAATTTCCTTTTTCTCTCCCAAGTGTCTAATGAGTTTTCCACAAATGATAAAGACTACTATTATTTAACTGACCTTACAATTCATTTATATGCCAGAGTCCATCAGGCTACATCCAAACAAACTTTCCAGAATCCAGAATTAAAATGTCAACTGCAGATGCATCAATCAATTTCAAGAGTACTGGATATACTTAATGATACCAATTACTCAAATGAACTCAAAGCATAGACAGTATGGAAAATTATTTTTAATATCCATTCTGAAATGAAAACATGTTGCCTAAGGTCATTAAACACACTCATTTGAAAATAAAAATGTCAAGTATCTAATAGTAATTTGCTCCAAATCATGACAGAAGGGTTTTTAATTATAAAGCCAAGTAAACTGTGGGTATTTCTTTGCTTACAATGTCTATCATACCCAGAAATGCTCAATTTGCCTGAAGCTTTTCATTGATTTCAAAATCTCATTCAAGTGAGTGACACTTAAGAGGTTTTACCACCCAAACAGTTTGCTGACAAAAACATCAAATGTAAGTGCTTCTATGTAATTTAAGTTGTCTCAATAAAGTCAAAATTATTTATTTATTTATTTATTTTACTTACTAGTCAATAAAGTTTATTTAAAATGGAAAGCACAACCCCTAGGTTGCTTTTGACAGTAACAACTGCACCTATACTCCCAATGAGACAAGGCTAAAGGAAGTGCTGTTAAAAACTGGTAGCTATGTCGAAGATCTAAAACTGTGTATTATAGACTCCCAGTTTCAAATGAAACACAACTGAACTGGATCCTGAAATTTTCTAGTTTTCTTAAATATTTGGTTACAATTCTTCAAATGTAATGTTGCATTTTTTTCTCCCATCCTTTGACTTGGAATTAGTGAGAACTACTGATGCAGTGTAAGGCATATAGAATTTACCTGAGCACTTGATGACATCACCACTGATATTCAAAGTGTAGGTAGGCAGGACCTACCAGACTGTCACTACTTGCTTTCATTCCAGCAAAAGAAACTTTTAGCCTAACATCTAAAAATCTTCTCAAATGGAAGACTTACAGGCTCAGAAACTGGTTAATAATTAGTTCTGATCATTAACCTTTGTTTGTTCTTCTGTTTTCATAGTCACACCTCTTATTAAATACCTGATTACTCACATAATACAGGTCTCGCTATATATAAATGGGTTGGGAGCCCATTTGCATTATCGCCTCCTGAAATGAGACTCAACAATTTAACTGAACTGACTTATTTTCAGGACTAAATAATTGAGTCAATGAAATAAGGAACAATCTACCAACTTTGCTTTTGGAATCTAAACCTATATTATTTAAAAAGGTGGGGCTGAAAGGACCCAAGTTCTGCTACCTTGAAACTGTTTTCCCTTTCCTACCCGAGGTTGAGACAGAAAAAAACAAACAAAAAACTCCCCCTACTACAGCAATAAGATTTTCCCTTTAGCTTAATTTGAGTTAAGTATGCTAAATAAGAAGGCTTTAGATAGGTGACACTTTCATCCAGGGAAGCTGCTCCACCAGCTTCATCTGGGATACTGTCAAGTATCATATGTGGGTCCCTTCCTCCATCACCTGGTTCTTACCTCTGCTCAGACCTTTAGTTACTATAATTGTCTTTCTTATCTTTGTACCATGTCTTTTTAACCTTCTTGTCAAACTCATCACCTCTAGGATACAACAATCCCATACCAAGATGATGATGCTTTGGGGATTTCGGCCCATACCCACTTCAGCTAACAGCTTCTCTGTTCCAGTCTCGGATCACATTCCCTTAACTCCCTTAGGTCAGGCAGGCAGACACTTCCAAACCCTATACAGGCAGAGACCATGACCCTTGTCAGCAGGAAGCAGTTACTCTTTCCTCGCCACCCCCAAAAAATTTTAGGGATGGAAGTCTCTGATGGGGGTGTGAGGTAGGATAGTTAAGAAGCTAGGAAAATCCCTTGAACAAACTGGCTCTGTAATTTATAGCCAGGTACAGAAGGTCATCAGGGCAGAAAGCCCCAGGTGCCTCGCAACCAGCAAAACTGGGGCCAGACCTCACTTCCACAGTAGCCTCTCCTTCCCTGGCACATTGCTGGTCATGGGGTTTAGACACCATAACCTTTCATATCATTGGTCATGCAGGTCAGACCCTCTCCTGACCTTTCCTCCCTAGAGATAATAACTAGGCCTCAGTTGTACAATGTCTGTTCGGAAGGTATCCCGCCATATTAATATGGAAAACAGAGATGTTTTACTGAAGATACAAGAAATATTGTATATAGGACAATGATGCCCCAGTCCTCTTCAAAGAGGCACCTTGGGACCTCATACAGTTCTCCCAAACACCAGCAGCTGCTCCCTGGTATTTTCCTGAATCTCATCGATAGTTTCAAATTTCTTCCCTTTCCAAGGTGATTTTAGTTTTGTGAAAAGCCAGAAGTCACAGGGTGCAAAACCTGGGCTATAGTAGGGGCTGAGTCACCTGCGTGATTTGATGTTTTGCCAAAAAGCTCTGCATGAGATGTGATACATGAGCAGCTACATTGCCATGAAGGAGCTTCCAATTATCAGCTGTCCATAGCTGCAGCCTTCTGAATCATTTGAATAGTTTCCATGAAGGAATGTTCAAGCTTAATGCAAAATCTGATGCAGATTCATTGTTCTACTTGCTCAGTCATTTTGAGTATGATGGCCACACAGGACACATGCTCACTCAAAGGCATCTACCATCCCAAATGGCTAGTATAGTGAAGTCTTCATTGTTCATGCATGTGCATTCCAGTCCACTCTCCTTGGCTACTGGGTTACATCAAAGTCATGCAAACCATTCTTGTTACATTAACAATAGCTGAACTTTTCCCAAACTGACCTTGTATTTCAGCTTCAGGCCCAGAAAAGCAGCAAAACCAGGCAGGCAATGCCAGGATACCAAGACCATCTGTGATGAATAATGACCCCTTGCCCTGGCAGCCACCAATCAGTGGAGACCATGACCCTGAAAGGACATGCCTGGAAAAGCTGATGAATGTTCTACTGAGATCCTCCTGCGAAGCCTCCTCTAAAACCTGCACCTCTGGAAAGCAGGCAAAACCCCTGAAGGCAAAGAAGCCAGAATGCATGTCCTCCTTGGAGCATGCCTACTTGAATCTCCTTTTTTCAAGTGAATTTTCTTTCTCCTAAACTCTAAGGGTCCCCATGAGATTTGTGACCCGGGGAGCAATGGGCAGGGCCAGACAGTCCTGGGCTCACCCCTTGAACCTGTCTCGAAGACTCCCTTTTTCTCTTACTTTCCAATGAGCTGACAGCAGCAGCACCTAGGCTCTCTTCTGTCCTAAGCACTTCTTGTTTCTCTGTCCCCAGCTTTAATGAATGTACTCTCAAAATAAATAAAATAAATAATAATTTTAAAAAGCTGGTAACAATGGTTGACTCTAGGGAGAGCTGACTATCTGGGGGATGAGGTGGGAGGAAGACTTTTCACCATTTGCCTTTTTGTACATGAACGTATCACTTTATTTTTAAAAACAAAAAAGTGAAATAGCTAAAACCCCAAAACATATTGCTTCTGAAAGCCACGGCATCTAGGAAGAACAGGCAGCCTAAGCACATCTCAGCAGTGCCTGAGCACATTCTGGATACCGTGTAAACTTAACTGACCTGTATGAAGATAAAATCATGACCCCTGGCTCTGTAGTTGTGTGTTCAAACCAATTAAGCCACCAGGTACTAGCAAAGTTACTTTCTTTAAATAAAAAAATAAACACATGATGAAACTTCTTACCTTGGATCAGCTTTGGACTCTATTTTCTCGAGGGCTGCCTGTTCCTTGTCCAGTTTTTCACTATAACTCTTCAACTGCAAAAGAGAATGAAGGCATTGTTGCTAGAGGTTTGGAAGTATAAAAGAGTGAGTGCTTCCATTCTCCTTCCCCTTGGTTCCACCTGTTCTCTACTTCTGACAGGTGGGCAAGTCCATCAGATTTGGCTGTACACTGAAAAAGTAGGTAGACGTGAAAAATAGGATTGGAGCAGAGGGACGACATGGAAAGGTCAAAACCAGACCATTCCTGGTGCGTACTGCTGATTAATAAAACCTTATCAACAACTTTTAATCATAGCAGTAAATGGGTAAAAAGTCAAAAGTAACGTTGACAGTAGGTGCCTTTCGGTAGAAAGGGGGAAACGGAAGTAGTAGCTATGAGAGAGAGACATGGGTTCAAATTTCAGAATGCCGCTATCACAGCTATCCAAACATTGTTGACTAGTCATGAAAAAGTTGTATGTCCAAGCCCAAATGTTGTTGATTGATAACAAGTTAACTCGTGCTAGCACTTGCATTAGCTTTTGCTATAAAATGGTGATCAACAATGTGTTAATAAGGACAGGATTACATCTCCTATCTTCTTGAATAATTTCACCTCTATTTGCTCAAAGTAAGGTTTTCAAAAGAAAAAAGAAATTTTAAAGAAACCTAAAAAATAATGTATAAATTATAAAGTGTAAGTTATATGACATAATAGAATACTAAGCTGCTATTAAAAATGCAGTTTTTGCCCTGGCTGGTGTGGCTCAGCGGATTGAGTGCTTGCCTATGAATCAAAGGGTCGCTGGTTCAATTCCCAGTCAGGGCACATGCCTGGGCTGCAGGCCAGTTCCCCAACTGGGGATGCATGAGAGGCAATCACATATTGAGGCTTCTCTTCTCTTTTCTCCCTCTGTTTCCCTCTTTCTAAAAATAAATAAAATATTCATACCTTAAATGTAGCTTTTGATGATTTCTAGTATCTACTCTTACATGTAGAAAACAAGATACAATACCACAAATGTAATATGCTTTATTATAAAGAAATGCATACATTAAATATATATAAGAGGGGCTCCCCCCTCCAAAAACATCCAGGAATTATCTTCTGGAGGGCAGGCCCCTTGTAGTACAGGCTTCCCCTGTTTAGGTGAATGTTCTTGGAACCACCTGTCTGTATCAGTGCACCAGCTGGCATTGTAGTGAAAAGCTTTGTTCAGCGTCAGTGAATTTTTTTTGAAGACTCTTTCAACACAATTGCTCATTTCATGATGGGTGATTTATGAGCATACCTGCCCACACTACACTGAGTATTCAGCAGTTTTTTACCAAAAATGGCATGACTCCTGTGTCCCTATCTCCCTATTCACCTGATCTTGCCCAGAGTGACTTTTTTTTTGTTTTTTCCTGGATGAGAAAAGTCCTCAAAGGAAAACATTTTGCTGATGTGGAAGGTGAAACAAAACAATAGCAGAAGCACTAAAATGCATCAAAATTGACAATTTTAAAAACTGTTTTGATCAGTAGGAAACACATCTCAATAAATGAGTTGCATCAAATGGAGAGTACTCTGAAGATACTGAAGTTCAAACATATAAGAATAAATACATAATTTTTAAAATAAATAAATTCTGTTTTTTGGGGGGGTTCTCCCTTGTACATGTATAAAAGAATACAAGCCCTGGCTGGTAGCACAGTGGTTAAGGCGCCGGCCTGCGAACCCAAAGGTCGCAGGTTCGATTCCCCAGCCAGGGCACATAACCAGGTTGCAAACCAGGTCTCCAGTCAGGTGTGTGGCTGGAGGCAGGTGAAACGCAACCATACATTGATGTCTCTCTCCCTCCCTGCTTCTCTCCCTTCCCCTCTTTCTAAAAATAATTAAATAAAATTTAAAAAAAAAAAAAAAAAAAAAAAAAAAAAAGAATACATGTGTTACCTGTATATGCATAACAAACTGGCTTACACTGATTATCTCTGGAGAGGGAAACTGTGTGACTGAGTTACAATAGTATGCCCCTTACACTTTGGGAAATTTGAACCATGTGAATGTGTTACCTATTCAGAAAAACAAGTTAAAAAAAGTATCAAGGCTTCTAGTTGAAAATAAAAGACCAAGCACAAGTCGCAGAAACCCCTTCTTGCTTCAAGTCCTAAAAATCCAGATGATTATGTTGGAACAAGGACAAGAAAGATGGCCAGCAGACAGGAATGGACTGAGGAGGCCTATTGTGTGGAATTAGCAGATGCAGGATAGACTGGGCTGCAGGGCTGGGATATGTAGCAGAATCTGCCAGCTGGGCTAAGCCTCAGGTCCTGGCTCTCTCAACCCATAAGTTAATTCAAGAGCTGGTGCTCAAGTCAGGTCACAGAGGCAAGGCAAGTCCCTGGAGAGTCAACAATTACCCAGGAGCAATGGGGAGTTACCCAACCCCAAATATTAGTTACCATTGGTCCAGACTACCAGAATAGGACCCACCCTTTCAGAATAATCATGCGAATTAGGCTGCATAAAATGCATGCAGAATCCACATCATTGGTAACAGGAAATTTGAGAATCAAAGATAGGGATACCATCAAGAATTACCAAACATTTTAAGAAAAACAAAACCATAAAAAAAGTGTAATGACTTAGCATGAATTTTGACCTGAAGAAATAGTTAATAGGTCAAGAAAAACTTGAAACACTTAATGCCTTTAGATAGACAAGATAGGATACTATATATATAAATAAGAACTAAGCTCACCCACAGGAAATTAAAATTGTGATCGCTGAAATAAAAAGTGAGCAGACTAGAACCTGGTGGCCAATGCAAGGACCAGTCAGTCTGCTGGCCCTCGTGCAGTGGAGGCAGCCTGCCCACAGATGGCTTGCAGTCATCTATCTTCTACCTTCCATGCCCTGCACTACTTTTCCTAAATTTACTGGAAAGATAGGTCTCCCCTTGGTTTTTCAGTGTCACTAGGTTATCCTAGAAGGGCTGCCTTTCCTGAAATGGTAAAACCTGCAAATACTGGTGTAAAAGGGTTCAGTATACTACTTTTGCCCAATCTTTGCCTAGAATGGATAAGGGAACTCACTTAAGTAAAAAACCCTTTTACTTATTCACCAGCCTGGTCTTCAGCATTCTGACCAAATCAGGCTTCTTCCTAAGCTATTTAGAACTAGATTTTGTAAAGCTTCCCATTTCTGTAGATGGGAATTATTTTGACTATCCTACTGAGTAAGCTTTCTGAGGTCTCTGGTGCCAGATTGCCAGCTTGGCCCTCTATATGACCTTTCTGCCTTAGTTTTCCTACCTGTAGAACAGAGATGATAACAGTGTGTTTTTAGGGCTGTTGTGAAGAGTCAAAGGACTTATAGACAAGTGATGTGCCCAGAGCACACCAAGCACATAGTAATGCTAGTTGCTATTATTACTTGAGGATAGGAAGATTATTTCTTATTATTGACTTAAATCACACCTCTATCTTTCTAGCACCTGAAAGCGGCTCAACAATTACTTAACTTAGTGTTCAGCACAAAAAGTCACTTAGAATTTATATCCTAAGGTATATATGCATTTTAGGAAACTTGTATCGAGATGTTTTGCCTTTAATTTTTTCCAGATTATTACACACGGACTAATCCATGACTTGGCAAACTTCATGCGAGGGACTCTGTTTCATTAAAAGTAAGACAGCAGCAGAAGCTCCACCCCAATAGTTTGCCATCTAACCTGTGCGGAACGTAGTCACAGAAGAATGGAAAGAAAGCAAATCTACCCTATTGCGACACAGGCATCTTTAGAAAGAATTTTAAAAGAATGTACTCTATCCACCCTTTTTAAACATTCTGATAACAATCAAAGAGATTAGTCTAGATCAGAATGAAAAATCTTGATCAGGTTTTCAGGTTTATAAGTGCTACATACTGCTATAAACCTAAGAACTTTAAATGGCAGATTTCATGTGAAATTTTTAAAAATGGGGACTGGTTTGGTTTGAGAAATGTCTTTGAAGGTCTGTCCAGTTTCCACAAGGTCCAAAAAGTACTAGGTAGTGTGCTCGCAGAGAGGCCCCTGTAGAGTACAGCCATAGCCCAAGCTCTAGAATCAGAAGGAGAGCTTTTCTGATCCAGATGCAGGTAGTTTTATGGGAATGCAAAGGAGAACTATCTCACTCTCCTCATGACACAGCTGGCATCAGATGTGTTTGTTTTGCTCATCTGGTTTCCCAGGCCATCAGACATGGCAGGGTAGGCAACACTCCAATGATGATGTGAGATGGTACACTCAAAATCTGGATTAGAAAATGAACCACATGCTTCAAAATATACCAGTAAACCCCCTCCTCTCCCTCTTCTTCTGAGACCTCCGCCCCCATCCCAACTAGGCTTAATCAGTAATTTTGAACAGCAAATTATATAACTGTGGTTCTTTCATATTATAAAGAGAAACTGTCTCACTCCTGAAATACAGTACTTTGGAGTTATTCTACATCCTGAGGTTTGAGGAACAGGGGTTGGTCACTGTGAATGACCCTCCATGGTCTTCTCTGTGGCCTGCCCCACCCCCCATTAGGCCTACCTTCCTTAGGAAGCCTTTCCTGACCCTTGCAGCTCACTCAGTGATGCCTCCCACCTAAGTCACTGATGGGTTAGAACATGGAAGCATGAGTAAACTGATGGAATGGGTCAGGTGCTGTTATATGATTGCCCAATGCCCCCAAACACACCTGAGCCCTGAGGAGGGAAGCGTGACTCTTCCACGTAGACCAATGACACACAGCATTCCATTAGCAGTGCAGGTCAAAAATGATTTTTAAAAAGGTCCATGGAGGAAAGTAAATCTGCTCACCTCTGTCAGCGTTTTCTTCATTTCATCGTACTTGGCTTGTAGGTTGGTATGATTTGCCTGTAGCTATAAATGAAAGATAGAAGACAGTTGCTCTTATTCTTACAACACAGATACGGGTGACAGCCCCATTTCACAGATGAGAAAATGGAAGCTCAGAAAGATTTAAACTGAGCAAATGTGGGAATTTTAGAAAGGTTGTCAATAACAAAACGACCTTTCTAAACTTAACAAAACAAGAAAAAACTCATATATAATTAGTATTAACTATATGTCAGGAGATATACCTGATATTCTGTGTAAATCCTATCACTGAACCTTATGTTCAATGGAAGAAGATAATACCCTTATTTTACAGATGAAATATAAAGACTCAGAAAGGTTAAATCACCTGAGTAAATTTTCATAGCTAGCTGATAAACAATAAAGCCTGAATTTAAGTTCAGATCTAACTTTTCTATATGGCTACAACTGCTTCAGTTACCCAACTTGCCCATTCATAGACCACAAACTGCATTTTAGCACTTAGGATTCCAGCATAGAATATGACTGACTGGCAAACAATACAAGAAAAAAGAAAGAATTCAGGACTTTGACACTAAGAGAAAGAAAAGAAATTACCTTTATGTTGAAAGTTATGTAAATTATAAACTTATATCTCAAAAATGTCATTTCCCTTTCCTTACTAAAAAAGTATAAATAGCCTTGTGCTGTATATAAAATTTTAGACATCTGAAAACATTCCATTGAAAGTTTAAAGGGTTTGTGTATTTCTACTTTTGAAAAGGGGAGTGGCAAAAAAATCATCAAACAATT
This sequence comes from Noctilio leporinus, assembly GCA_004026585.1. Taxonomy (NCBI): domain Eukaryota; kingdom Metazoa; phylum Chordata; class Mammalia; order Chiroptera; family Noctilionidae; genus Noctilio; species Noctilio leporinus. The sequence goes on along the minus strand of PVIW01007043.1, from coordinate 2,556 downwards.
TGTTAACAATGAGAAATTTTATCCTATTATCTCAAAAATGAAGTCAAAATAGCTTGCCCAATCCCTGAAGCTGTAAGCAGCTTATTGAGAATTATGCCATCTTCAGAAATCATTACTCCTCAATCATACATCTTATTACCGGTCTTTAGGCTGATAAGTGATAACAATTCTACATGGCCTATCAGGAAGCCAACTCAGAGATCAAAGTGATAAAGGAGGGAAGCAGGTTGACTTTGCTTTCTCCTTCTTCACAGGGAGCCACCTGTGCAATGACAGCTTTCATTAACCCTATTTGTTTAACTGGTGGCTGAGACTATTTCTGGAGAAGATTGTTTTCTTTTTTCTTTTCTCTTGAAATCCTACTGATTTAACTCTTAACACTTTTTGGGGCTCCAGGAAGGGATCCTGGCATTTTTCCATGTGCTTCATCCACCTTCTTGTCCTCTTCTCATCCACCTGTCTGATGTTTACCCAATGCTGTGCTCAAATGAGGTGACTACAGACATGACACAGTCCTTGCCCTCAAGGAGCTGGACCAGTCAAGTGCAGATTAGAGTCAAGTATGAGAAGAGCAGCAGCTGAGATAGTCCAGGGGATGCCTAAGGAAGTGGTCACCGTAGTCATTAGGGAGTTTAAGGAAGGCTTCACCAATAGACTCACACTCAACAGCTGCATCTTGGCAGGGAAGTAGATGTGTGCTAAGAATGAAAGATTCATTTCTTCTGTTGACTAATTTAATAAGTTTTCCTCTCCTCATTTGATCATATTTTCTTAAAACAAGAACCGTCCCAGTAGCTAGGTTTAGTTTTCATCTGGCTGTAATCCTCCAATTCTCCTGCCTCCATTTTCTTCTTCCTTAACCTTCATCATCCCCAAAATTTAGCTGCTGGTTAATACTTTCTTGATTCCTCTTTCTTTCCTCAATGTTTGGTGTTTTCTCTGCTATCTACCAGCTGCACTCCAGTTCTGTGCCACTGCAGCATGTTCACTTGGATCATGAGATCTCCTCTACTCCTTCTCTTGCTTTTAACCCTCCCCCACGTCTCTGCTGGACTAAGACCCTTTCCAGAGTTCTTCACTAAGGATATAGGTGCATTGGTTGCTTTCCCCCTGCATTATCTTGTAGGAAAGGTTCTTAAAGTTTCAAGTCTCTTATACTATTGGTAGAAATGTAAATTGGTAAAATAATTGATGAATAATTTGACAGTTTTTCACAAAACTGAAAATGCATGTATTTTTTAAAAATTTTATTGTTGTTGTATTACATCCATCCCCTTTTTGCTCCCCTCTGTCCCCCTCCCCACCCTGCATGTATTTTTTGATCCAGCCATCCACTTCCTAAAATCTACCTTAAAGAAAAATGTACGTATTTGCACAAAGATGACAGCATGAGATGTTCACGGTAGCATAAACTTACAATTGGGGAAAAAAGTCTTAGAAAAACCTACATACCTATGAATAGGAGTCAGGTTAAATAAATAACAGTACATGTATTCTACATAATACTAGGTAGTCATTAGACAGCATGAGGTAGATCTATATGTTCAAATCTTGGTTCCACTATTAACAAGCTGTGTGACCACAGGCAAAATTACTTCCCTTCTCTGTGTCTCAGTTTCCTTACTTGTAAAATGAGGATAGTTTACAGCCATACCACCCTGAACGTACCTCATCTTGGCTGATCTCAAAAGCAGGTCAGGCCTGGTAAGTACTGGATGGGAAAGGATAGTAACAGTACCTTCTTCATAAGGATGTTGTGTGAAATGAGTTAATTAAAAAAAAAAAAAAACCTAGTTATTTAGTAAAAAAGTTCTTATTAGCCATTATTATTACTCAAAGACAGATATCTGTGATAGAGTTAGTAAAAAATAAACTAAATTTTGTAAGCACTTCTTAGAGCCAATTGTTATTTTCCAGACTTTTGCAAGTACTTATATATGCCCATTTACCTGTGGTCAGGGGCAAATCCTTACCTCATTTTCCTCATCCAGTTGGCCTAGCTACATAGGCAGGGGTTACTGCACCACAGCAATAATGATCACTGTCCTTTACTTAAAGCCTTCTACATATTTGGCAGTATGCTTAAAAAACAGTAAGTTCTTGGTAAACACCGACTCAGAGAAGCTTGCCCTTTTAGCTGGACTAAGAATGTGCCAGAACTGCCGCTGGAATAAGGCAGAATATTCTTTCTCTTCAAGTTTGGACAGGAGTTAAAAGTTAAAAGTTGGAAGTATCTCATGCTGAGATACTCTGGCTCATGGGGTCTGCAATATCCTCATAACATTCTCCATCAGAGGATAAAGACATTCTGATAAATAAAGCCTCATCCTTGATTCAAGCCCATCTTGATTTTTTTTTTTTTTTTTTTTTTTTTTTTTAAGATTTTATTTTATTATTTTTAGAGAGAGGGGAAGGGCGAGAGGCAGAGAGGGAGAGAAACATCAATGTGTGGTTGCCTTTCACCTGCCTCCAGCTATGGACCTGGCTGGAGACCTGGCTTGCAACCTAGTTATGTGCCCTGGCTGGGAATCGAACCAGCGACCTTTGGGTTTGCAG